>JAIWYO010008686.1:0-33743 GCA_020631735.1 Saccharum officinarum | reverse complement strand
CACTTTTACCAATTCAAGTTCCCTTGGGTGAGGCCTATAGTTTTATAGCCATGAAAAAAACCTAGCTTGATTCCATGTCCAGAAGGCAAATTTCTCAAGGTTTCCATTTGCCACGACATCTGAATCGGCAGTTTCGGTGTCACGGCCATCATGGTACCTTAACACGTGGTTGTGCAACATAATTGATACTGACTTCATCTAAGCTCTCCACCCTAACATGGGATGTGCCATTCCTATCACAACCAACTCATTTGTAACACGGGTGGACCCAGACATTTTTGATGGAATTGCATGATTTCACCAAAACAAACACTACTTTGTTGCCTATGATAAGTTATTTTTAGAAAAATCTCTATGGACTCACTTTTACCAATTCAGTTTCCTAGGGTGAGGCCTATAGTTTTGTAGCCATGAAAAAAACTAGCTTGATTCCATGTCCAGAAGGCAAATTTCTCAAAGTTTTACATTTGCCACAACATCTGAATCGGCAGTTCCGGTGTCGCGACTATCACGGTACCTTAACTGCGTGGTTATGTGATGTAGTTGATAAGAACTTCATCAAGCTCTCCACCTAATACGAGATGTGCCATTCCTATCACAACCAACTCATTTTATAACACGGGTGGAGCCAGACATCTTTGATGGAATTGCATTATTTCACCGAAACAAACACTCCTTTGTTGCCTATGATAAGTTATTTTTAGAAAAATCTCTATGAACCCACTTTTGCTAATTTAGGTTCCATAGGGTGAGGCCTATAGTTCTATAGTCATGAAAAAAACTAGCTTGATTCCATGTCCAGAAGGCAAATTTCTCAAGTTTTACATTTGCCACGACATCTGAATCGCAGTTTCCGGTGTCACGGCCATCACGTACCTTAACGGCGTGTGGTTGTGTGACATAATTGATACTAACTTCATCTAAGCTCTCCACCCTAACATGAGATGTGCCATTCCTATCACAACCAACTCATTTTGTAAGACGGGTGGAGCCAGACATCTTTGATGGAATTACATTATTTCACCGAAACAAACACTCCTTTGTTGCCTATGATAAGTTATTTTTAGAAAAATCTCTAGGAACCCACTTTTGCTAATTTAGGTTCCCTAGGGTGAGGCCTATAGTTCTATAGTCATGAAAAAAACTAGCTCGATTCCATGTCCAGAAGGCAAATTCTCAAGGTTTTACATTTGCCACGACATCTGAATCGGCAGTGCCGGTGTCACGGCCATCACGGTACCTTAACGGAGTGGTTGTGCAACATAATTGATATTGACTTCATCTAAGCTCTCCATCCTAACATGAGATGTGCCATTCCTATCACAACCAACTCATTTCGTAACACGGGTGGACCTAGACATCTTTGTTGGAATTGCATGATTTCAGCAAAACAAACAATACTTTGTTGCCTATGATAAGTTATTTTTAGAAAAATCTCTAGGGACTCACTTTTCCAATTTAGGTTCCCTAGGGTGAGGCCTATAGTTTTGTAGCCATGAAAAAAACCTAGCTTGATTCCATGTCCAGAAGGCAAATTTCTTAAGGTTTTCCATTTGCCACGACATCTTAATCGGCAGTTTCGGTGTCGCGGCCATCATGGTACCTTAACGACGTGGTTCTATGACATTATTGATACTAACTTCATCTAAGCTCTCCACCCTAACATAATATGTGCCATTCCTATCACAACCAACTCATTTCGTAACTCGGGTAGACCAGAGATCTTTGATGGAATTGCATGATTTCACCGAAACAAACACTGCTTTGTTGCCAATGATAAGTTATTTCTAGAAACATATCAAGGGAACCACTTTTACTAATTCAAGTTCCCTTGGGTGAGGCCTATGGTTCTATAGCCATGAAAAAAACCTAGCTCGATTCCATGTCTAGAATTCAAATTTCTTAAGGTTTTACATTTACCACGACATCTGAATCGGCAGTTTTCGGTGTCACGGCCATCTCAGTACCTTAACAGTGTGGTTGTGCAACATAATTGATACTGACTTCATCTAAGCTCTCCACCCTAACATGGGATGTGCCATACCGTCACAACTAACTCGTTTTGTAACACGGGTAGACCCAGACATTTTTGATGGATTTGCATGATTTCACCAAAACAAACACTACTTTGTTGCCTATGATAAGTTATTTTTAGAAAAATTTCTATGGACTCACTTTTACCAATTCAGGTTCTCTAGGGTGAGGCCTATAGTTTTGTAGCCATGAAAAAAACCTAGCTTGATTCCATGTCCAGAAGGCAAATTTCTCAAAGTTTTACATTTGCCACAACATATGCATCGACAGTTCCGGTGTCACGACTATCACGGTACATTAACTACATGGTTATGTGATGTAGTTGATAAGAACTTCATCTAGAGCTCTCCACCCTAATACAAGATGTGCCATTCCTATCACAACCAACTCATTTTATAAGACGGGTGGAGCCAGACATCTTTGATGGAATTACATTATTTCACCGAAACAAACACTCCTTTGTTGCCTATGATAAGTTATTTTTAGAACAATCTCTAGGAACCCACTTTTGCTAATTTAGGTTCCATAGGGTGAGGCCTATAGTTCTATAGTCATGAAAAAAACTAGCTTGATTCCATGTCCAGAAGGCAAATTTCTTAAGGTTTTACATTTGCCACGACATCTGAATCGGCAGTGCCCGGTGTCACGGTAAACACGGTACCTTAACGGAGTGGTTGTGCAACATAATTGATATTGACTTCATTTAAGCTCTCCATCCTAACATGAGATGTGCCATTCCTATCACAACCAACTCATTTCGTAACACGGGTGGACCTAGACATCTTTTGTTGGAATTGCATGATTTCAGCAAAACAAACAATACTTTGTTGCCTATGATAAGTTATTTTTAGAAAAATCTCAAGGAACCCACTTTTGCTAATTTAGGTTCCATAGGGTGAGGCCTATAGTTCTATAGTCATGAAAAAAACTAGCTCGATTCCATGTCCAGAAGGCAAATTTCTTAAGGTTTTACATTTGTCAGACATCTGAATCGGCAGTTTCCGGTGTCACGGCCATCATGGTACCTTAACAGCGTGGTTGTGTGACATAATTAATACTAACTTCATCAAAGCTCTCCATCCTAACATAATATGTGCCATTCCTATCACAACCAACACATTTCGTAACACGGGTGGAGCCAGACATCTTTGATGGAATTACATTATTTCACCGAAACAAACACTGCTTTGTTGCCTATGATAAGTTATTTTTAGAAAAATCTCTAGGAACCCACTTTTGCTAATTTAGGTTCCATAGGGTGAGGCTATAGTTCTATAGTCATGAAAAAAAACTAGCTTGATTCCATGTCAAGAAGGCAAATTTCTCAAGGTTTTACATTTGCCACGACATCTGAATCGGCAGTGCCGGTGTCACGGTCATCACGGTACCTTAACGGAGTGGTTGTGCAACATAATTGATATTAACTTAATCTAAGCTCTCCATCCTAACATGAGATGTGCCATTCCTATCACAACCAACTCATTTCGTAACACGGGTGGACCTAGACATCTTTGTTGGAATTGCATGATTTCAGCAAAACAAACAATACTTTGTTGCCTATGATAAGTTATTTTTAGAAAAATCTCTAGGACTCACTTTTTCCAATTCAGGTAACCTAAGGTGAGGCCTATAGTTTTCTAGCCATGAAAAAAACCTAGCTTGATTCCATGTCCAGTAGGCAAATTTCTTAAGGTTTTCCATTTGCCACGACATCTTAATCGGCAGTTTCCGGTGTCGCGGCCATCATGGTACCTTAACGACGTGGTTCTATGACATTATTGATACTAACTTCATCTAAGCTCTCCACCCTAACATAATATGTGCCATTCCTATCACAACCAACTCATTTCGTAACTCGGGTGGACCCAGAGATCTTTGATGGAATTGCATGATTTCACCGAAACAAACACTGCTTTGTTGCCAATGATAAGTTATTTCTAGAAACATATCAAGGGAACCACTTTTACCAATTCAAGTTCCCTTGGGTGAGGCCTATGGTTCTATAGCCATGAAAAAAACCTAGCTTGATTCCATGTCTAGAATTCAAATTTCTTAAGGTTTTACATTTGCCACGATGTCTGAATCGGCAGTTTCCGGTGTCACGGCCATCACAGTACCTTAACAGTGTGGTTGTGCAACATAATTGATACTGACTTCATCTAAGCTCTCCACCCTAACATGGGATGTGCCATACCGGTCACAACTAACTCGTTCTGTAACACGGGTGGACCCAGACATTTTTGATGGATTTGCATGATTTCACCAAAACAAACACTACTTTGTTACCTATGATAAGTTATTTTTAGAAAAATTTCTATGGACTCACTTTTACCAATTCAGGTTCGCTAGGGTGAGGCCTATAGTTTTGTAGCCATGAAAAAAACCTAGCTTGATTCCATGTCCAGAAGGCAAATTTCTCAAAGTTTTACATTTGCCACAACATATGCATCGACAGTTCCCGGTATCGCGACTAATCACAGTACATTAACTACATGGTTATGTGATGTAGTTGATAAGAACTTCATCAGAGCTCTCCACCCTAATACAAGATGTGCCATTCCTATCACAACCAACTCATTTTATAAGACGGGTGGAGCCAGACATCTTAGATGGAATTACATTATTTCACCGAAACAAACACTCCTTTGTTGCCTATGATAAGTTATTTTTAGAAAAATCTCTAGGAACCCACTTTTGCTAATTTAGGTTCCATAGGGTGAGGCCTATAGTTCTATAGTCATGAAAAAAAACTAGCTTGATTCCATGTCCAGAAGGCAAATTTCTCAAGGTTTTACATTTGCCACGACATCTGAATCGGCAGTGCCCGGTGTCACGGTAAACACGGTACCTTAACGGAGTGGTTGTGCAACATAATTGATATTGACTTCATTAAGCTCTCCATCCTAACATGAGATGTGCCATTCCTATCACAACCAACTCATTTCGTAACACGGGTGGACCTAGACATCTTTGTTGGAATTGCATGATTTCAGCAAAACAAACAATACTTTGTTGCCTATGATAAGTTATTTTTAGAAAAATCTCTAGGAACCCACTTTTGCTAATTTAGGTTCATAGGGTGAGGCCTATAGTTCTATAGTCATGAAAAAAACTAGCTCGATTCCATGTCCAGAAGGCAAATTTCTCAAGGTTTTACATTTGTCACGACATCTGAATCGGCAGTTTCCGGTGTCACGGCCATCATGGTACCTTAACGGCATGGTTGTGTGACATAATTAATACTAACTTCATCTAATCTCTTCACCCTAACTTGAGATGTGCCATTCCTATCACAACCAACTCATTTTGTAATACGGGTGGAGCCAGACATCTTTGATGGAATTACATTATTTCACCGAAACAAACACTACTTTGTTGCCTATGATAAGTTATTTTTAGAAAAATCTCTAGGAACCCACTTTTGCTAATTTAGGTTCCATAGGGTGAGGCCTATAGTTCTATAGTCATGAAAAAAACTAGCTCGATTCCATGTCCAGAAGGCAAATTTCTCAAGGTTTTACATTTGCCACGACATCTGAATCGGCAGTGCCCGGTGTCACGGTCATCACGGTACCTTAACGGAGTGGTTGTGCAACATAATTGATATTGACTTCATCTAAGCTCTCCATCCTAACATGAGATGTGCCATTCCTATCACAACCAACTCATTTCGTAACACGGGTGGACCTAGACATCTTTGTTGGAATTGCATGATTTCAGCAAAACAAACAATACTTTGTTGCCTATGATAAGTTATTTTTAGAAAAATCTCTAGGGACTCACTTTTTCCAATTCAGGTTCCCTAAGGTGAGGCCTATAGTTTTGTAGCCATGAAAAAAACCTAGCTTGATTCCATGTCCAAAAGGCAAATTTCTTAAGGTTTTCCATTTGCCACGACATCTTAATCGGCAGTTTCCGGTGTCGCGGCCATCATGGTACCTTAACGACGTGGTTCTATGACATTATTGATACTAACTTCATCTAAGCTCTCCACCCTAACATAATATGTGCCATTCCTATCACAACCAACTCATTTCGTAACTCGGGTGGACCCAGAGATCTTTGATGGAATTGCATGATTTCACCGAAACAAACACTGCTTTGTTGCCAATGATAAGTTATTTCTAGAAACATATCAAGGGAACCACTTTTACCAATTCAAGTTCCCTTGGGTGAGGCCTATGGTTCTATAGCCATGAAAAAAACCTAGCTTGATTCCATGTCAAGAATTCAAATTTCTTAAGGTTTTACATTTGCCACGATGTCTGAATCGGCAGTTTCCGGTGTCACGGCCATCACAGTACCTTAACAGTGTGGTTGTGCAACATAATTGATACTGACTTCATCTAAGCTCTCCACCCTAACATGGGATGTGCCATACCGGTCACAACTAACTCGTTCTGTAAAACGGGTGGACCCAGACATTTTTGATGGATTTGCATGATTTCACCAAAACAAACACTACTTTGTTACCTACGATAAGTTATTTTTAGAAAAATTTCTATGGACTCACTTTTACCAATTCAGGTTCGCTAGGGTGAGGCCTATAGTTTTGTAGCCATGAAAAAAACCTAGCTTGATTCCATGTCCAGAAGGCAAATTTCTCAAGGTTTTACATTTGCCACAACATATGCATCGACAGTTTCCGGTATCGCGGCTATCACAGTACATTAACTACATGGTTATGTGATGTAGTTGATAAGAACTTCATCAGAGCTCTCCACCCTAAACAATATGTGCCATTCCTATCACAACCAACTCATTTTATAACTCGGGTGGAGCCAGACATCTTTGATGGAATTACATTATTTCACCGAAACAAACACTCCTTTGTTGCCTATGATAAGTTATTTTTAGAAAAATCTCTAGGAACCCACTTTTACTAATTTAGGTTCCATGGGTGAGGCCTATGTTTCTATAGTCATGAAAAAAAACTAGCTCGATTCCATGTCCAGAAGGCAAATTTCTCAAGGTTTTACATTTGCCACGACATCTGAATCGGCAGTGCCCGGTGTCACGGTAAACACGGTACCTTAACGGAGTGGTTGTGCAACATAATTGATATTGACTTCATTTAAGCTCTCCATCCTAACATGAGATGTGCCATTCCTTTCACAACCAACTCATTTCGTAACACGGGTGGACCTAGACATCTTTGTTGGAATTGCATGATTTCAGCAAAACAAACAATACTTTGTGGCCTATGATAAGTTATTTTTAGAAAAATCTCTAGGGACTCACTTTTTCCAATTCTGGTTCCCTAAGGTGAGGCCTATAGTTTTGTAGCCATGAAAAAAACCTAGCTTGATTCCATATCCAGAAGGCAAATTTCTTAAGGTTTTCCATTTGCCATGACATCTTAATCGGCAGTTTCCGGTGTCGCGGCCATCATGGTACCTTAACGATGTGGTTCTATGACATTATTGATACTAACTTCATCTAAGCTCTCCACACTAACATAATATGTGCCATTCCTATCACAACCAACTCATTTTGTAACTCGGGTGGACCCAGAGATCTTTGATGGAATTGCATGATTTCACCGAAACAAACACTGCTTTGTTGCCAATGATAAGTTATTTCTAGAAACATATCAAGGGAACCACTTTTACCAATTCAAGTTCCCTTGGGTGAGGCCTATTGTTCTATAGCCATGAAAAAAACCTAGCTTGATTCCATGTCAAGAATTCAAATTTCTTAAGGTTTTACATTTGCCACGATGTCTGAATCGGCAGTTTCCGGTGTCACGGCCATCACAGTACCTTAACAGTGTGGTTGTGCAACATAATTGATACTGACTTCATCTAAGCTCTCCACCCTAACATGGGATGTGCCATACCGGTCACAACTAACTCGTTCTGTAACACGGGTGGACCCAGACATTTTTGATGGATTTGCATGATTTCACCAAAACAAACACTACTTTGTTACCTACGATAAGTTATTTTTAGAAAAATTTCTATGGACTCACTTTTACCAATTCAGGTTCGCTAGGGTGAGTCCTATAGTTTTGTAGCCATGAAAAAAACCTAGCTTGATTCCATGTCCAGAAGGAAAATTTCTTAAGGTTTTCCATTTGCCACGACATCTTAATCGGCAGTTTCCGGTGTCGCGGCCATCATGGTACCTTAACGACGTGGTCTATGACATTATTGATACTAACTTCATCTAAGCTCTCCACCCTAACACAATATGTGCCATTCCTATCACAACCAACTCATTTTATAACTCGGGTGGAGCCAGACATCTTTGATGGAATTACATGATTTCACCGAAACAAACACTGCTTTGTTGCCAATGATAAGTTATTTCTAGAAACATATCAAGGGAACCACTTTTACCAATTCAAGTTCCCTTGGGTGAGGCCTATAGTTCTATAGTCATGAAAAAAACTAGCTCGATTCCATGTCCAGAAGGCAAATTTCTCAAGGTTTTACATTTGCCACGACATCTGAATCGGCAGTGCCCGGTGTCACGGTAAACACGGTACCTTAACGGAGTGGTTGTGCAACATAATTGATATTGACTTCATTTAAGCTCTCCATCCTAACATGAGATGTGCCATTCCTTTCACAACCAACTCATTTCGTAACACGGGTGGACCTAGACATCTTTGTTGGAATTGCATGATTTCAGCAAAACAAACAATACTTTGTGGCCTATGATAAGTTATTTTTAGAAAAATATCTAGGGACTCACTTTTTCCAATTCTGGTTCCCTAAGGTGAGGCCTATAGTTTTGTAGCCATGAAAAAACCTAGCTTGATTTCATATCCAGAAGGCAAATTTCTTAAGGTTTTCCATTTGCCATGACATCTTAATCGGCAGTTTCCGGTGTCGCGGCCATCATGGTACCTTAACGATGTGGTTCTATGACATTATTGATACTAACTTCATCTAAGATCTCCACACTAACATAATATGTGCCATTCCTATCACAACCAACTCATTTTGTAACTCGGGTGGACCCAGAGATCTTTGATGGAATTGCATGATTTCACCGAAACAAACACTGCTTTGTTGCCAATGATAAGTTATTTCTAGAAACATATCAAGGGAACCACTTTTACCAATTCAAGTTCCCTTGGGTGAGGCCTATTGTTCTATAGCCATGAAAAAAACCTAGCTTGATTCCATGTCAAGAATTCAAATTTCTTAAGGTTTTACATTTGCCACGATGTCTGAATCGGTAGTTTCCGGTGTCACGGCCATCACAGTACCTTAACAGTGTGGTTGTGCAACATAATTAATACTGACTTCATCTAAGCTCTCCACCCTAACATGGGATGTGCCATACCGGTCACAACTAACTCGTTCTGTAAAACGGGTGGACCCAGACATTTTTGATGGATTTGCATGATTTCACCAAAACAAACACTACTTTGTTACCTATGATAAGTTATTTTTAGAAAAATTTCTATGGACTCACTTTTACCAATTCAGGTTCGCTAGGGTGAGTCCTATAGTTTTGTAGCCATGAAAAAAACATAGCTTGATTCCATGTCCAGAAGGCAAATTTCTCAAGGTTTTACATTTGCCACAACATATGCATCGACAGTTTCCGGTATCGCGGCTATCACAGTACCTTAACTACATGGTTATGTGACATGTATTGATAAGAACTTCATCTAAGCTCTCCACCCTAATACAAGATGTGCCATTCCTATCACAACCAACTCATTTTATAAGACGGGTGGAGCCAGACATCTTTGATGGAATTACATTATTTCACCGAAACAAACACTCCTTTGTTGCCTATGATAAGTTATTTTTAGAAAAATCTCTAGGAACCACTTTTGCTAATTTAGGTTCCATAGGGTGAGGCCTATAGTTCTATAGTCATGAAAAAAAACTAGCTCGATTCCATGTCCAGAAGGCAAATTTCTCAAGGTTTTACATTTGCCACGACATCTGAATCGGCAGTGCCCGGTGTCACGGTAAACACGGTACCTTAACGGAGTGGTTGTGCAACATAATTGATATTGACTTCATTTAAGCTCTCCATCCTAACATGAGATGTGCCATTCCTTTCACAACCAACTCATTTCGTAACACGGGTGGACCTAGACATCTTTGTTGGAATTGCATGATTTCAGCAAAACAAACAATACTTTGTGGCCTATGATAAGTTATTTTTAGAAAAATCTCTAGGGACTCACTTTTTCCAATTCTGGTTCCCTAAGGTGAGGCCTATAGTTTTGTAGCCATGAAAAAAACCTAGCTTGATTCCATATCCAGAAGGCAAATTTCTTAAGGTTTTCCATTTGCCATGACATCTTAATCGGCAGTTTCCGGTGTCGCGGCCATCATGGTACCTTAACGATGTGGTTCTATGACATTATTGATACTAACTTCATCTAAGCTCTCCACACTAACATAATATGTGCCATTCCTATCACAACCAACTCATTTTGTAACTCGGGTGGACCCAGAGATCTTTGATGGAATTGCATGATTTCACCGAAACAAACACTGCTTTGTTGCCAATGATAAGTTATTTCTAGAAACATATCAAGGGAACCACTTTTACCAATTCAAGTTCCCTTGGGTGAGGCCTATTGTTCTATAGCCATGAAAAAAACCTAGCTTGATTCCATGTCAAGAATTCAAATTTCTTAAGGTTTTACATTTGCCACGATGTCTGAATCGGTAGTTTCCGGTGTCACGGCCATCACAGTACCTTAACAGTGTGGTTGTGCAACATAATTAATACTGACTTCATCTAAGCTCTCCACCCTAACATGGGATGTGCCATACCGGTCACAACTAACTCGTTCTGTAAAACGGGTGGACCCAGACATTTTTGATGGATTTGCATGATTTCACCAAAACAAACACTACTTTGTTACCTACGATAAGTTATTTTTTAGAAAAATTTCTATGGACTCACTTTTACCAATTCAGGTTCGCTAGGGTGAGTCCTATAGTTTTGTAGCCATGAAAAAAACCTAGCTTGATTCCATGTCCAGAAGGCAAATTTCTCAAAGTTTTACATTTGCCACAACATATGCATCGACAGTTCCCGGTATCGCGACTATCACAGTACATTAACTACATGGTTATGTGATGTAGTTGATAAGAACTTCATCAGAGCTCTCCACCCTAATACAAGATGTGCCATTCCTATCACAACCAACTCATTTTATAAGACGGGTGGAGCCAGACATCTTTGATGGAAATACATTATTTCACCGAAACAAACACTCCTTTGTTGCCTATGATAAGTTATTTTTAGAAAAATCTCTAGGAACCCACTTTTGCTAATTTAGGTTCCATAGGGTGAGGCCTATAGTTCTATAGTCATGAAAAAAAACTAGCTCGATTCCATGTCCAGAAGGCAAATTTCTCAAGGTTTTACATTTGCCACGACATCTGAATCGGCAGTGCCCGGTGTCACGGTAAACACGGTACCTTAACGGAGTGGTTGTGCAACATAATTGATATTGACTTCATTTAAGCTCTCCATCCTAACATGAGATGTGCCATTCCTTTCACAACCAACTCATTTCGTAACACGGGTGGACCTAGACATCTTTGTTGGAATTGCATGATTTCAGCAAAACAAACAATACTTTGTGGCCTATGATAAGTTATTTTTAGAAAAATCTCTAGGGACTCACTTTTTCCAATTCTGGTTCCCTAAGGTGAGGCCTATAGTTTTGTAGCCATGAAAAAAACCTAGCTTGATTCCATATCCAGAAGGCAAATTTCTTAAGGTTTTCCATTTGCCATGACATCTTAATCGGCAGTTTCCGGTGTCGCGGCCATCATGGTACCTTAACGATGTGGTTCTATGACATTATTGATACTAACTTCATCTAAGATCTCCACACTAACATAATATGTGCCATTCCTATCACAACCAACTCATTTTGTAACTCGGGTGGACCCAGAGATCTTTGATGGAATTGCATGATTTCACCGAAACAAACACTGCTTTGTTGCCAATGATAAGTTATTTCTAGAAACATATCAAGGGAACCACTTTTACCAATTCAAGTTCCCTTGGGTGAGGCCTATTGTTCTATAGCCATGAAAAAAACCTAGCTTGATTCCATGTCAAGAATTCAAATTTCTTAAGGTTTTACATTTGCCACGATGTCTGAATCGGTAGTTTCCGGTGTCACGGCCATCACAGTACCTTAACAGTGTGGTTGTGCAACATAATTAATACTGACTTCATCTAAGCTCTCCACCCTAACATGGGATGTGCCATACCGGTCACAACTAACTCGTTCTGTAAAACGGGTGGACCCAGACATTTTTGATGGATTTGCATGATTTCACCAAAACAAACACTACTTTGTTACCTATGATAAGTTATTTTTTAGAAAAATTTCTATGGACTCACTTTTACCAATTCAGGTTCGCTAGGGTGAGTCCTATAGTTTTGTAGCCATGAAAAAAACCTAGCTTGATTCCATGTCCAGAAGGCAAATTTCTCAAAGTTTTACATTTGCCACAACATATGCATCGACAGTTCCCGGTATCGCGACTATCACAGTACATTAACTACATGGTTATGTGATGTAGTTGATAAGAACTTCATCAGAGCTCTCCACCCTAATACAAGATGTGCCATTCCTATCACAACCAACTCATTTTATAAGACGGGTGGAGCCAGACATCTTTGATGGAAATACATTATTTCACCGAAACAAACACTCCTTTGTTGCCTATGATAAGTTATTTTTAGAAAAATCTCTAGGAACCCACTTTTGCTAATTTAGGTTCCATAGGGTGAGGCCTATAGTTCTATAGTCATGAAAAAAAACTAGCTCGATTCCATGTCCAGAAGGCAAATTTCTCAAGGTTTTACATTTGCCACGACATCTGAATCGGCAGTGCCCGGTGTCACGGTAAACACGGTACCTTAACGGAGTGGTTGTGCAACATAATTGATATTGACTTCATTTAAGCTCTCCATCCTAACATGAGATGTGCCATTCCTTTCACAACCAACTCATTTCGTAACACGGGTGGACCTAGACATCTTTGTTGGAATTGCATGATTTCAGCAAAACAAACAATACTTTGTGGCCTATGATAAGTTATTTTTAGAAAAATCTCTAGGGACTCACTTTTTCCAATTCTGGTTCCCTAAGGTGAGGCCTATAGTTTTGTAGCCATGAAAAAAACCTAGCTTGATTCCATATCCAGAAGGCAAATTTCTTAAGGTTTTCCATTTGCCATGACATCTTAATCGGCAGTTTCCGGTGTCGCGGCCATCATGGTACCTTAACGATGTGGTTCTATGACATTATTGATACTAACTTCATCTAAGCTCTCCACACTAACATAATATGTGCCATTCCTATCACAACCAACTCATTTTGTAACTCGGGTGGACCCAGAGATCTTTGATGGAATTGCATGATTTCACCGAAACAAACACTGCTTTGTTGCCAATGATAAGTTATTTCTAGAAACATATCAAGGGAACCACTTTTACCAATTCAAGTTCCCTTGGGTGAGGCCTATTGTTCTATAGCCATGAAAAAAACCTAGCTTGATTCCATGTCAAGAATTCAAATTTCTTAAGGTTTTACATTTGCCACGATGTCTGAATCGGTAGTTTCCGGTGTCACGGCCATCACAGTACCTTAACAGTGTGGTTGTGCAACATAATTAATACTGACTTCATCTAAGCTCTCCACCCTAACATGGGATGTGCCATACCGGTCACAACTAACTCGTTCTGTAAAACGGGTGGACCCAGACATTTTTGATGGATTTGCATGATTTCACCAAAACAAACACTACTTTGTTACCTATGATAAGTTATTTTTTAGAAAAATTTCTATGGACTCACTTTTACCAATTCAGGTTCGCTAGGGTGAGTCCTATAGTTTTGTAGCCATGAAAAAAACCTAGCTTGATTCCATGTCCAGAAGGCAAATTTCTCAAAGTTTTACATTTGCCACAACATATGCATCGACAGTTCCCGGTATCGCGACTATCACAGTACATTAACTACATGGTTATGTGATGTAGTTGATAAGAACTTCATCAGAGCTCTCCACCCTAATACAAGATGTGCCATTCCTATCACAACCAACTCATTTTATAAGACGGGTGGAGCCAGACATCTTTGATGGAAATACATTATTTCACCGAAACAAACACTCCTTTGTTGCCTATGATAAGTTATTTTTAGAAAAATCTCTAGGAACCCACTTTTGCTAATTTAGGTTCCATAGGGTGAGGCCTATAGTTCTATAGTCATGAAAAAAAACTAGCTCGATTCCATGTCCAGAAGGCAAATTTCTCAAGGTTTTACATTTGCCACGACATCTGAATCGGCAGTGCCCGGTGTCACGGTAAACACGGTACCTTAACGGAGTGGTTGTGCAACATAATTGATATTGACTTCATTTAAGCTCTCCATCCTAACATGAGATGTGCCATTCCTTTCACAACCAACTCATTTCGTAACACGGGTGGACCTAGACATCTTTGTTGGAATTGCATGATTTCAGCAAAACAAACAATACTTTGTGGCCTATGATAAGTTATTTTTAGAAAAATCTCTAGGGACTCACTTTTTCCAATTCTGGTTCCCTAAGGTGAGGCCTATAGTTTTGTAGCCATGAAAAAAACCTAGCTTGATTCCATATCCAGAAGGCAAATTTCTTAAGGTTTTCCATTTGCCATGACATCTTAATCGGCAGTTTCCGGTGTCGCGGCCATCATGGTACCTTAACGATGTGGTTCTATGACATTATTGATACTAACTTCATCTAAGCTCTCCACACTAACATAATATGTGCCATTCCTATCACAACCAACTCATTTTGTAACTCGGGTGGACCCAGAGATCTTTGATGGAATTGCATGATTTCACCGAAACAAACACTGCTTTGTTGCCAATGATAAGTTATTTCTAGAAACATATCAAGGGAACCACTTTTACCAATTCAAGTTCCCTTGGGTGAGGCCTATTGTTCTATAGCCATGAAAAAAACCTAGCTTGATTCCATGTCAAGAATTCAAATTTCTTAAGGTTTTACATTTGCCACGATGTCTGAATCGGTAGTTTCCGGTGTCACGGCCATCACAGTACCTTAACAGTGTGGTTGTGCAACATAATTAATACTGACTTCATCTAAGCTCTCCACCCTAACATGGGATGTGCCATACCGGTCACAACTAACTCGTTCTGTAAAACGGGTGGACCCAGACATTTTTGATGGATTTGCATGATTTCACCAAAACAAACACTACTTTGTTACCTATGATAAGTTATTTTTAGAAAAATTTCTATGGACTCACTTTTACCAATTCAGGTTCGCTAGGGTGAGGCCTATAGTTTTGTAGCCATGAAAAAAACCTAGCTTGATTCCATGTCCAGAAGGCAAATTTCTCAAAGTTTTACATTTGCCACAACATATGCATCGACAGTTCCCGGTATCGCGACTATCACAGTACATTAACTACATGGTTATGTGATGTAGTTGATAAGAACTTCATCAGAGCTCTCCACCCTAATACAAGATGTGCCATTCCTATCACAACCAACTCATTTTATAAGACGGGTGGAGCCAGACATCTTTGATGGAAATACATTATTTCACCGAAACAAACACTCCTTTGTTGCCTATGATAAGTTATTTTTAGAAAAATCTCTAGGAACCCACTTTTGCTAATTTAGGTTCCATAGGGTGAGGCCTATAGTTCTATAGTCATGAAAAAAAACTAGCTCGATTCCATGTCCAGAAGGCAAATTTCTCAAGGTTTTACATTTGCCACGACATCTGAATCGGCAGTGCCCGGTGTCACGGTAAACACGGTACCTTAACGGAGTGGTTGTGCAACATAATTGATATTGACTTCATTTAAGCTCTCCATCCTAACATGAGATGTGCCATTCCTTTCACAACCAACTCATTTCGTAACACGGGTGGACCTAGACATCTTTGTTGGAATTGCATGATTTCAGCAAAACAAACAATACTTTGTGGCCTATGATAAGTTATTTTTAGAAAAATCTCTAGGGACTCACTTTTTCCAATTCTGGTTCCCTAAGGTGAGGCCTATAGTTTTGTAGCCATGAAAAAAACCTAGCTTGATTCCATATCCAGAAGGCAAATTTCTTAAGGTTTTCCATTTGCCATGACATCTTAATCGGCAGTTTCCGGTGTCGCGGCCATCATGGTACCTTAACGATGTGGTTCTATGACATTATTGATACTAACTTCATCTAAGCTCTCCACACTAACATAATATGTGCCATTCCTATCACAACCAACTCATTTTGTAACTCGGGTGGACCCAGAGATCTTTGATGGAATTGCATGATTTCACCGAAACAAACACTGCTTTGTTGCCAATGATAAGTTATTTCTAGAAACATATCAAGGGAACCACTTTTACCAATTCAAGTTCCCTTGGGTGAGGCCTATTGTTCTATAGCCATGAAAAAAACCTAGCTTGATTCCATGTCAAGAATTCAAATTTCTTAAGGTTTTACATTTGCCACGATGTCTGAATCGGTAGTTTCCGGTGTCACGGCCATCACAGTACCTTAACAGTGTGGTTGTGCAACATAATTGATACTGACTTCATCTAAGCTCTCCACCCTAACATGGGATGTGCCATACCGGTCACAACTAACTCGTTCTGTAAAACGGGTGGACCCAGACATTTTTGATGGATTTGCATGATTTCACCAAAACAAACACTACTTTGTTACCTATGATAAGTTATTTTTAGAAAAATTTCTATGGACTCACTTTTACCAATTCAGGTTCGCTAGGGTGAGGCCTATAGTTTTGTAGCCATGAAAAAAACCTAGCTTGATTCCATGTCCAGAAGGCAAATTTCTCAAAGTTTTACATTTGCCACAACATATGCATCGACAGTTCCCGGTATCGCGACTATCACAGTACATTAACTACATGGTTATGTGATGTAGTTGATAAGAACTTCATCAGAGCTCTCCACCCTAATACAAGATGTGCCATTCCTATCACAACCAACTCATTTTATAAGACGGGTGGAGCCAGACATCTTTGATGGAAATACATTATTTCACCGAAACAAACACTCCTTTGTTGCCTATGATAAGTTATTTTTAGAAAAATCTCTAGGAACCCACTTTTGCTAATTTAGGTTCCATAGGGTGAGGCCTATAGTTCTATAGTCATGAAAAAAAACTAGCTCGATTCCATGTCCAGAAGGCAAATTTCTCAAGGTTTTACATTTGCCACGACATCTGAATCGGCAGTGCCCGGTGTCACGGTAAACACGGTACCTTAACGGAGTGGTTGTGCAACATAATTGATATTGACTTCATTTAAGCTCTCCATCCTAACATGAGATGTGCCATTCCTTTCACAACCAACTCATTTCGTAACACGGGTGGACCTAGACATCTTTGTTGGAATTGCATGATTTCAGCAAAACAAACAATACTTTGTGGCCTATGATAAGTTATTTTTAGAAAAATCTCTAGGGACTCACTTTTTCCAATTCTGGTTCCCTAAGGTGAGGCCTATAGTTTTGTAGCCATGAAAAAAACCTAGCTTGATTCCATATCCAGAAGGCAAATTTCTTAAGGTTTTCCATTTGCCATGACATCTTAATCGGCAGTTTCCGGTGTCGCGGCCATCATGGTACCTTAACGACGTGGTTCTATGACATTATTGATACTAACTTCATCTAAGCTCTCCACCCTAACATAATATGTGCCATTCCTATCACAACCAACTCATTTTGTAACTCGGGTGGACCCAGAGATCTTTGATGGAATTGCATGATTTCACCGAAACAAACACTGCTTTGTTGCCAATGATAAGTTATTTCTAGAAAAATATCAAGGGAACCACTTTTACCAATTCAAGTTCCCTTGGGTGAGGCCTATAGTTCTATAGCCATGAAAAAAAACTAGCTTGATTCCATGTCAAGAATTCAAATTTCTTAAGGTTTTACATTTGCCACGATGTCTGAATCGGCAGTTCCGGTGTCACGGCCATCACAGTACCTTAACAGTGTGGTTGTGCAACATAATTGATACTGACTTCATCTAAGCTCTCCACCCTAACATGAGATGTGCCATTCCTATCACAACCAACTCATTTTGTAACACGGGTGGACCTAGACATCTTTGATGGAATTGCATGATTTTAGCAAAACAAACACTACTTTGTTGCCTATGATAAGTTATTTTTAGAAAAATCTCTATGGACTCACTTTTACCAATTCAGGTTCCCTAGGGTGAGGCCTATAGTTTTGTAGCCATGAAAAAAACCTAGCTTGATTCCATGTCCAGAAGGCAAATTTCTTAAGTTTTACATTTGCCACGACATCTTAATCGACAGTTTCCGGTGTCGCGGCCATCATGGTACCTTAACGACATGGTTTATGTGATGTAGTTGATAAGCTTCATCAGAGCTCTCCACCCTAATACAATATGTGCCATTCCTATCACAACCAACTCATTTCGTAACTCGGGTGGAGCCAGAGATCTTTGATGGAATTGCATGATTTCACCGAAACAAACACTGCTTTGTTGCCAATGATAAGTTATTTCTAGAAAATATCAAGGAACCACTTTTACCAATTCAAGTTCCCTTGGGTGAGGCCTATGGTTCTATAGCCATGAAAAAAACCTAGCTTGATTCCATGTCTAGAATTCAAATTTCTTAAGGTTTTACATTTGCCACGATGTCTGAATCGGCAGTTTCCGGTGTCACGGCCATCACAGTACCTTAACAGTGGTTGTGCAACATAATTGATATTGACTTCATCTAAGCTCTCCACCCTAACATGGATGTGCCATTCCGTCACAACTAACTCATTTGTAACACGGGTGGACCCAGACATTTTGATGGATTTGCATGATTTCACCAAAACAAACACTACTTTGTTGCCTATGATAAGTTATTTTTAGAAAAATCTCTATGGACTCACTTTTACCAATTCAGGTTCGCTAGGGTGAGGCCTATAGTTTTGTAGCCATGAAAAAAACCTAGCTTAATTCCATGTCCAGAAGGCAAATTTCTCAAAGTTTTACATTTGCCACAACATATGCATCGACAGTTCCGGTATCGCGACTATCACAGTACATTAACTACATGGTTATGTGATGTAGTTGATAAGAACTTCATCAGAGCTCTCCACCCTAATACAAGATGTGCCATTCCTATCACAACCAACTCATTTTATAAGACGGGTGGAGCCAGACATCTTTGATGGAAATACATTATTTCACCGAAACAAACACTCCTTTGTTGCCTATGATAAGTTATTTTTAGAAAAATCTCTAGGAACCCACTTTTGCTAATTTAGGTTCCATAGGGTGAGGCCTATAGTTCTATAGTCATGAAAAAAACTAGCTCGATTCCATGTCCAGAAGGCAAATTTCTCAAGGTTTTACATTTGCCACGACATCTGAATCGGCAGTGCCCGGTGTCACGGTAAACACGGTACCTTAACGGAGTGGTTGTGCAACATAATTGATATTGACTTCATCTAAGCTCTCCATCCTAACATGAGATGTGCCATTCCTATCACAACCAACTCATTTCGTAACACGGGTGGACCTAGACATCTTTGTTGGAATTGCATGATTTCAGCAAAACAAACAATACTTTGTTGCCTATGATAAGTTATTTTTAGAAAAATCTCTAGGGACTCACTTTTTCCAATTCAGGTTCCCTAGGTGAGGCCTATAGTTTTGTAGCCATGAAAAAAACCTAGCTTGATTCCATGTCCAGAAGGCAAATTTCTTAAGGTTTTCCATTTGCCACGACATCTTAATCGGCAGTTTCCGGTGTCGCGGCCATCATGGTACCTTAACGACGTGGTTCTATGACATTATTGATACTAACTTCATCTAAGCTCTCCACCCTAACATAATATGTGCCATTCCTATCACAACCAACTCATTTCGTAACTCGGGTGGACCAGAGATCTTTGATGGAATTGCATGATTTCACCGAAACAAACACTGCTTTGTTGCCAATGATAAGTTATTTCTAGAAAAATATCAAGGGAACCACTTTTACCAATTCAAGTTCCCTTGGGTGAGGCCTATGGTTCTATAGCCATGAAAAAAACCTAGCTTGATTCCATGTCTAGAATTCAAATTTCTTAAGGTTTTACATTTGCCACAACATATGAATCGGCAGTTTCCGGTGTCACGGCCATCACAGTACCTTAACAGTGGTTGTGCAACATAATTGATACTGACTTCATCTAAGCTCTCCACCCTAACATGGGATGTGCCATACTATCACAACTAACTCGTTTGTAACACGGGTGGACCCAGACATTTTTGATGGATTTGCATGATTTCACCAAAACAAACACTACTTTGTTGCATATGATAAGTTATTTTTAGAAAAAATTCTATGGACTCACTTTTACCAATTCAGGTTCGCTAGGGTGAGGCCTATAGTTTTGTAGCCATGAAAAAAACCTAGCTTGATTCCATGTCCAGAAGGCAAATTTCTCAAAGTTTTACATTTGCCACAACATATGCATCGACAGTTCCCGGTATCGCGACTATCACAGTACATTAACTACATGGTTATGTGATGTAGTTGATAAGAACTTCATCAGAGCTCTCCACCCTAATACAAGATGTGCCATTCCTATCACAACCAACTCATTTTATAAGACGGGTGGAGCCAGACATCTTTGATGGAATACATTATTTCACCGAAACAAACACTCCTTTGTTGCCTATGATAAGTTATTTTTAGAAAAATCTCTAGGAACCACTTTTGCCAATTCAGGTTCCTTAGGGTGAGGCCTATAGTTCTATAGCCATGAAAAAAACTAGCTTGATTCCATGTCCAGAAGGCAAATTTCTCAAGGTTTTACATTTGCCACGACATCTGAATCGGCAGTTTCCGGTGTCACGGCCATCACGGTACCTTAACAGTGTGGTTGTGCAACATAATTGATATTGACTTCATCTAAGCTCTCCACCCTAACATGAGATGTGCCATTCCTATCACAACCAACTCATTTCTGTAACACGGGTGGACCCAGACATCTTTGATGGAATTGCATGATTTCACAAAACAAACACTACTTTGTTGCCTATGATAAGTTATTTTTAGAAAAATCTCTATGGACTCACTTTTACCAATTCAGGTTCCCTAGGGTGAGGCCTATAGTTTTGTAGCCATGAAAAAAACCTAGCTTGATTCCATGTCCAGAAGGCAAATTTCTCAAAGTTTTACATTTGCCACGACATCTGAATCGACAGTTTCCGGTGTCGCGGCCATCATGGTACCTTAACTACGTGGTTATGTGATGTAGTTGATACTAACTTCATCTAAACTCTCCACCCTAATACAAGATGTGCCATTCCTATCACAACCAACTCATTTTATAAGACGGGTGGAGCCAGACATCTTTGATGGAATTACATTATTTCACCGAAACAAACACTCCTTTGTTGCCTATGATAAGTTATTTTTAGAAAAATCTCTAGGAACCCACTTTTGCTAATTTAGGTTCCATAGGGTGAGGCCTATAGTTCTATAGTCATGAAAAAAAACTAGCTCGATTCCATGTCCAGAAGGCAAATTTCTCAAGGTTTTACATTTGCCACGACATCTGAATCGGCAGTGCCCGGTGTCACGGTAATCACGGTACCTTAACGGAGTGGTTGTGCAACATAATTGATATTGACTTCATCTAAGCTCTCCATCCTAACATGAGATGTGCCATTCCTATCACAACCAACTCATTTCGTAACACGGGTGGACCTAGACATCTTTGTTGGAATTGCATGATTTCAGCAAAACAAACAATACTTTGTTGCCTATGATAAGTTATTTTTAGAAAAATCTCTAGGGACTCACTTTTTCCAATTCAGGTTCCCTATGGTGAGGCCTATAGTTTTGTAGCCATGAAAAAAACCTAGCTTGATTCCATGTCCAGAAGGCAAATTTCTTAAGGTTTTCCATTTGCCACGACATCTTAATCGGCAGTTTCCGGTGTCGCGGCCATCATGGTACCTTAACGACGTGGTTCTATGACATTATTGATACTAACTTCATCTAAGCTCTCCACCCTAACATAATATGTGCCATTCCTATCACAACCAACTCATTTCGTAACTCGGGTGGACCCAGAGATCTTTGATGGAATTGCATGATTTCACCGAAACAAACACTGCTTTGTTGCCAATGATAAGTTATTTCTAGAAAAATATCAAGGGAACCACTTTTACCAATTCAAGTTCCCTTGGGTGAGGCCTATGGTTCTATAGCCATGAAAAAAACCTAGCTTGATTCCATGTCTAGAATTCAAATTTCTTAAGGTTTTACATTTGCCACGATGTCTGAATCGGCAGTTTCCGGTGTCACGGCCATCACAGTACCTTAACAGTGTGGTTGTGCAACATAATTGATACTGACTTCATCTAAGCTCTCCACCCTAACATGGGATGTGCCATACTAGTCACAACTAACTCGTTTTGTAACACGGGTGGACCAGACATTTTTGATGGATTTACATGATTTCACCAAAACAAACACTACTTTGTTGCCTATGATAAGTTATTTTTAGAAAAATTCTATGGACTCACTTTTACCAATTCAGGTTCGCTAGGGTGAGGCCTATAGTTTTGTAGCCATGAAAAAAACCTAGCTTGATTCCATGTCCAGAAGGCAAATTTCTCAAAGTTTTACATTTGCCACAACATATGCATCGACAGTTCCCGGTATCGCGACTATCACAGTACATTAACTACATGGTTATGTGATGTAGTTGATAAGAACTTCATCAGAGCTCTCCACCCTAATACAAGATGTGCCATTCCTATCACAACCAACTCATTTTATAAGACGGGTGGAGCCAGACATCTTTGATGGAAATACATTATTTCACCGAAACAAACACTCCTTTGTTGCCTATGATAAGTTATTTTTAGAAAAATCTCTAGGAACCCACTTTTGCTAATTTAGGTTCCATAGGGTGAGGCCTATAGTTCTATAGTCATGAAAAAAACTAGCTCGATTCCATGTCCAGAAGGCAAATTTCTCAAGGTTTTACATTTGCCACGACATCTGAATCGGCAGTGCCCGGTGTCACGGTAAACACGGTACCTTAACGGAGTGGTTGTGCAACATAATTGATATTGACTTCATTTAAGCTCTCCATCCTAACATGAGATGTGCCATTCCTTTCACAACCAACTCATTTCGTAACACGGGTGGACCTAGACATCTTTGTTGGAATTGCATGATTTCAGCAAAACAAACAATACTTTGTGGCCTATGATAAGTTATTTTTAGAAAAATCTCTAGGGACTCACTTTTTCCAATTCTGGTTCCCTAAGGTGAGGCCTATAGTTTTGTAGCCATGAAAAAAACCTAGCTTGATTCCATATCCAGAAGGCAAATTTCTTAAGGTTTTCCATTTGCCACGACATCTTAATCGGCAGTTTCCGGTGTCGCGGCCATCATGGTACCTTAACGACGTGGTTCTATGACATTATTGATACTAACTTCATCTAAGCTCTCCACACTAACATAATATGTGCCATTCCTATCACAACCAACTCATTTCGTAACTCGGGTGGACCCAGAGATCTTTGATGGAATTGCATGATTTCACCGAAACAAACACTGCTTTGTTGCCAATGATAAGTTATTTCTAGAAACATATCAAGGGAACCACTTTTACCAATTCAAGTTCCCTTGGGTGAGGCCTATGGTTCTATAGCCATGAAAAAAACCTAGCTTGATTCCATGTCTAGAATTCAAATTTCTTAAGGTTTTACATTTGCCACGATGTCTGAATCGGCAGTTTCCGGTGTCACGGCCATCACAGTACCTTAACAGTGTGGTTGTGCAACATAATTGATACTGACTTCATCTAAGCTCTCCACCCTAACATGGGATGTGCCATACCGGTCACAACTAACTCGTTCTGTAACACGGGTGGACCCAGACATTTTTGATGGATTTGCATGATTTCACCAAAACAAACACTACTTTGTTACCTATGATAAGTTATTTTTAGAAAAATTTCTATGGACTCACTTTTACCAATTCAGGTTCGCTAGGGTGAGGCCTATAGTTTTGTAGCCATGAAAAAAACCTAGCTTGATTCCATGTCCAGAAGGCAAATTTCTCAAAGTTTTACATTTGCCACAACATATGCATCGACAGTTCCCGGTATCGCGACTATCACAGTACATTAACTACATGGTTATGTGATGTAGTTGATAAGAACTTCATCAGAGCTCTCCACCCTAATACAAGATGTGCCATTCCTATCACAACCAACTCATTTTATAAGACGGGTGGAGCCAGACATCTTTGATGGAAATACATTATTTCACCGAAACAAACACTCCTTTGTTGCCTATGATAAGTTATTTTTAGAAAAATCTCTAGGAACCCACTTTTGCTAATTTAGGTTCCATAGGGTGAGGCCTATAGTTCTATAGTCATGAAAAAAAACTAGCTCGATTCCATGTCCAGAAGGCAAATTTCTCAAGGTTTTACATTTGCCACGACATCTGAATCGGCAGTGCCCGGTGTCACGGTAAACACGGTACCTTAACGGAGTGGTTGTGCAACATAATTGATATTGACTTCATTTAAGCTCTCCATCCTAACATGAGATGTGCCATTCCTATCACAACCAACTCATTTTGTAACACGGGTGGACCTAGACATCTTTTGTTGGAATTGCATGATTTCAGCAAAACAAACAATACTTTGTTGCCTATGATAAGTTATTTTTAGAAAAATCTCTAGGAACCCACTTTTGCTAATTTAGGTTCTATAGGGTGAGGCCTATAGTTCTATAGTCATGAAAAAAACTAGCTCGATTCCATGTCCAGAAGGCAAATTTCTCAAGGTTTTACATTTGTCACGACATCTGAATCGACAGTTTCCGGTGTCACGGCCATCATGGTACCTTAACGGCGTGGTTGTGTGACATAATTAATACTAACTTCATCTAATCTCTTCACCCTAATACAAGATGTGCCATTCCTATCACAACCAACTCATTTTATAAGACGTGTGGAGCCAGACATCTTTGATGGAATTACATTATTTCACCGAAACAAACACTCCTTTGTTGCCTATGATAAGTTATTTTTAGAAAAATCTCTAGGAACCCACTTTTGCTAATTTAGGTTCCATAGGGTGAGGCCTATAGTTCTATAGTCATGAAAAAAAACTAGCTCGATTCCATGTCCAGAAGGCAAATTTCTCAAGGTTTTACATTTGCCACGACATCTGAATCGGCAGTGCCCGGTGTCACGGTAAACACGGTACCTTAACGGAGTGGTTGTGCAACATAATTGATATTGACTTCATTTAAGCTCTCCATCCTAACATGAGATGTGCCATTCCTATCACAACCAACTCATTTCGTAACACGGGTGGACCTAGACATCTTTGTTGGAATTGCATGATTTCAGCAAAACAAACAATACTTTGTTGCCTATGATAAGTTATTTTTAGAAAAATCTCTAGGGACTCACTTTTTCCAATTCTGGTTCCCTAAGGTGAGGCCTATAGTTTTGTAGCCATGAAAAAAACCTAGCTTGATTCCATGTCCAGAAGGCAAATTTCTTAAGGTTTTCCATTTGCCACGACATCTTAATCGGCAGTTTCCGGTGTCGCGGCCATCATGGTACCTTAACGACGTGGTTCTATGACATTATTGATACTAACTTCATCTAAGCTCTCCACACTAACATAATATGTGCCATTCCTATCACAACCAACTCATTTCGTAACTCGGGTGGACCCAGAGATCTTTGATGGAATTGCATGATTTCACCGAAACAAACACTGCTTTGTTGCCAATGATAAGTTATTTCTAGAAACATATCAAGGGAACCACTTTTACCAATTCAAGTTCCCTTGGGTGAGGCCTATGGTTCTATAGCCATGAAAAAAACCTAGCTTGATTCCATGTCTAGAATTCAAATTTCTTAAGGTTTTACATTTGCCACGATGTCTGAATCGGCAGTTTCCGGTGTCACGGCCATCACAGTACCTTAACAGTGTGGTTGTGCAACATAATTGATACTGACTTCATCTAAGCTCTCCACCCTAACATGGGATGTGCCATACCGGTCACAACTAACTCGTTCTATAACACGGGTGGACCCAGACATTTTTGATGGATTTGCATGATTTCACCAAAACAAACACTACTTTGTTACCTATGATAAGTTATTTTTAGAAAAATTTCTATGGACTCACTTTTACCAATTCAGGTTCGCTAGGGTGAGGCCTATAGTTTTGTAGCCATGAAAAAAACCTAGCTTGATTCCATGTCCAGAAGGCAAATTTCTCAAAGTTTTACATTTGCCACAACATATGCATCGACAGTTCCCGGTATCGCGACTATCACAGTACATTAACTACATGGTTATGTGATGTAGTTGATAAGAACTTCATCAGAGCTCTCCACCCTAATACAAGATGTGCCATTCCTATCACAACCAACTCATTTTATAAGACGGGTGGAGCCAGACATCTTTGATGGAAATACATTATTTCACCGAAACAAACACTCCTTTGTTGCCTATGATAAGTTATTTTTAGAAAAATCTCTAGGAACCCACTTTTGCTAATTTAGGTTCCATAGGGTGAGGCCTATAGTTCTATAGTCATGAAAAAAAACTAGCTCGATTCCATGTCCAGAAGGCAAATTTCTCAAGGTTTTACATTTGCCACGACATCTGAATCGGCAGTGCCCGGTGTCACGGTAAACACGGTACCTTAACGGAGTGGTTGTGCAACATAATTGATATTGACTTCATTTAAGCTCTCCATCCTAACATGAGATGTGCCATTCCTATCACAACCAACTTATTTTGTAACACGGGTGGACCTAGACATCTTTTTGGAATTGCATGATTTCAGCAAAACAAACAATACTTTGTTGCCTATGATAAGTTATTTTTAGAAAAATCTCTAGGAACCCACTTTTGCTAATTTAGGTTCTATAGGGTGAGGCCTATAGTTCTATAGTCATGAAAAAAACTAGCTCGATTCCATGTCCAGAAGGCAAATTTCTCAAGGTTTTACATTTGTCACGACATCTGAATCGACAGTTTCCGGTGTCACGGCCATCATGGTACCTTAACGGCGTGGTTGTGTGACATAATTAATACTAACTTCATCTAATCTCTTCACCCTAATACAAGATGTGCCATTCCTATCACAACCAACTCATTTTATAAGACGGGTGGAGCCAGACATCTTTGATGGAAATACATTATTTCACCGAAACAAACACTCCTTTGTTGCCTATGATAAGTTATTTTTAGAAAAATCTCTAGGAACCCACTTTTGCTAATTTAGGTTCCATAGGGTGAGGCCTATAGTTCTATAGTCATGAAAAAAAACTAGCTCGATTCCATGTCCAGAAGGCAAATTTCTCAAGGTTTTACATTTGCCACGACATCTGAATCGGCAGTGCCCGGTGTCACGGTAAACACGGTACCTTAACGGAGTGGTTGTGCAACATAATTGATATTGACTTCATTTAAGCTCTCCATCCTAACATGAGATGTGCCATTCCTTTCACAACCAACTCATTTTGTAACACGGGTGGACCTAGACATCTTTGTTGGAATTGCATGATTTCAGCAAAACAAACAATACTTTGTTGCCTATGATAAGTTATTTTTAGAAAAATCTCTAGGGACTCACTTTTTCTAATTTTGGTTCCCTAAGGTGAGGCCTATAGTTTTGTAGCCATGAAAAAAACCTAGCTTGATTCCATATCCAGAAGGCAAATTTCTTAAGGTTTCCATTTGCCACGACATCTTAATCGGCAGTTTCCGGTGTCGCGGCCATCATGGTACCTTAACGACGTGGTTCTATGACATTATTGATACTAACTTCATCTAAGCTCTCCACACTAACATAATATGTGCCATTCCTATCACAACCAACTCATTTCGTAACTCGGGTGGACCTAGAGATCTTTGATGGAATTGCATGATTTCACCGAAACAAACACTGCTTTGTTGCCAATGATAAGTTATTTCTAGAAACATATCAAGGGAACCACTTTTACCAATTCAAGTTCCCTTGGGTGAGGCCTATGGTTCTATAGCCATGAAAAAAACCTAGCTTGATTCCATGTCTAGAATTCAAATTTCTTAAGGTTTTACATTTGCCACGATGTCTGAATCGGTAGTTTCCGGTGTCACGGCCATCACAGTACCTTAACAGTGTGGTTGTGCAACATAATTGATACTGACTTCATCTAAGCTCTCCACCCTAACATGGGATGTGCCATA
Source organism: Saccharum officinarum (assembly GCA_020631735.1). Classification (NCBI taxonomy): domain Eukaryota; kingdom Viridiplantae; phylum Streptophyta; class Magnoliopsida; order Poales; family Poaceae; genus Saccharum; species Saccharum officinarum. The sequence goes on along the minus strand of JAIWYO010008686.1, from coordinate 5,459 downwards.
CCGGTCACAACTAACTCGTTTGTAACACGGGTGGACCCAGACATTTTTGATGGATTTGCATGATTTCACCAAAACAAACACTACTTTGTTACCTATGATAAGTTATTTTTAGAAAAATTCTATGGACTCACTTTTACCAATTCAAGTTCCCTTGGGTGAGGCCTATAGTTTTGTAGCCATGAAAAAAACCTAGCTTGATTCCATGTCCAGAAGGCAAATTTCTCAAAGTTTTACATTTGCCACAACATATGCATCGACAGTTCCCGGTATCGCGACTATCACAGTACATTAACTACATGGTTATGTGATGTAGTTGATAAGAACTTCATCAGAGCTCTCCACCCTAATACAAGATGTGCCATTCCTATCACAACCAACTCATTTTATAAGACGGGTGGAGCCAGACATCTTTGATGGAAATACATTATTTCACCGAAACAAACACTCCTTTGTTGCCTATGATAAGTTATTTTTAGAAAAATCTCTAGGAACCCACTTTTGCTAATTTAGGTTCCATAGGGTGAGGCCTATAGTTCTATAGTCATGAAAAAAACTAGCTCGATTCCATGTCCAGAAGGCAAATTTCTCAAGGTTTTACATTTGCCACGACATCTGAATCGGCAGTGCCCGGTGTCACGGTAAACACGGTACCTTAACGGAGTGGTTGTGCAACATAATTGATATTGACTTCATTTAAGCTCTCCATCCTAACATGAGATGTGCCATTCCTATCACAACCAACTCATTTTGTAACACGGGTGGACCTAGACATCTTTGTTGGAATTGCATGATTTCAGCAAAACAAACAATACTTTGTTGCCTATGATAAGTTATTTTTAGAAAAATCTCTAGGAACCCACTTTTTCCAATTTAGGTTCCTAGGGTGAGGCCTATAGTTCTATAGCCATGAAAAAAAACTAGCTTGATTCCATGTCCAGAAGGCAAATTTCTCAAGGTTTTACATTTGCCACGACATCTTGAATCGACAGTTTCGGTGTCACGGCCATCATGGTACCTTAACGCGTGGTTGTGTGACATAATTAATACTAACTTCATCTAAGCTCTCCACCCTAAACAAATATGTGCCATTCCTATCACAACCAACTCATTTTATAACTCGGGTGGAGCCAGACATCTTTGATGGAATTACATTATTTCACCGAAACAAACACTCCTTTGTTGCCTATGATAAGTTATTTTTAGAAAAATCTCTAGGAACCCACTTTTGCTAATTTAGGTTCCCTAGGGTGAGGCCAATAGTTCTATAGTCATGAAAAAAAACTAGCTCGATTCCATGTCCAGAAGGCAAATTTCTTAAGGTTTTACATTTGCCACGACATCTGAATCGGCAGTCCGGTGTCACGGTCCATCACGGTACCTTAACGGAGTGGTTGTGCAACATAATTGATATGACTTCATCTAAGCTCTCCATCCTAACATGAGATGTGCCATTCCTTTCACAACCAACTCATTTTGTAACACGGGTGGACCTAGACATCTTTGTTGGAATTGCATGATTTCAGCAAAACAAACAATACTTTGTTGCCTATGATAAGTTATTTTTAGAAAAATCTCTAGGGACTCACTTTTTCCAATTCAGGTTCCTAAGGTGAGGCCTATAGTTTTGTAGCCATGAAAAAAACCTAGCTTGATTCCATGTCCAGAAGGCAAATTTCTTAAGGTTTTCATTTGCCACGACATCTTAATCGGTAGTTTCCGGTGTCGCGGCCATCATGGTACCTTAACGACGTGGTTTATGACATTATTGATACTAACTTCATCTAAGCTCTCCACCCTAACATAATATGTGCCATTCCTATCACAACCAACTCATTTCGTAACTCGGGTGGACCCAGAGATCTTTGATGGAATTGCATGATTTCACCGAAACAAACACTGCTTTGTTGCCAATGATAAGTTATTTCTAGAAAAATATCAAGGAACCACTTTTACCAATTCAAGTTCCCTTGGGTGAGGCCTATGTTCTATATAGCCATGAAAAAAACCTAGCTCGATTCCATGTCTAGAATTCAAATTTCTCAAGGTTTTACATTTGCCACGACATCTGAATCGGTAGTTTCCGTGTCACGGCCATCACGGTACCTTAACAGTGTGGTTGTGCAACATAATTGATACTGACTTCATCTAAGCTCTCCACCCTAACATGGATGTGCCATTCCGGTCACAACTAACTCGTTTTGTAACACGGGTGGACCCAGACATTTTTGATGGAATTGCATGATTTCACCAAAACAAACACTACTTTGTTGCCTATGATAAGTTATTTTAAAGAAAAATCTCTATGGACTCACTTTTACCAATTCAGGTTCCCTAGGGTGAGGCCTATAGTTTTGTAGCCATGAAAAAAACCTAGCTTGATTCCATGTCCAGAAGGCAAATTTCTCAAAGTTTTACATTTGCCACAACATATGCATCGACAGTTCCGGTGTCGCGACTATCACAGTACATTAACTACATGGTTTGTGTGATGTAGTTGATAAGAACTTCATCTAAGCTCTCCACCCTAATACAAGATGTGCCATTCCTATCACAACCAACTCATTTTATAAACGGGTGGAGCCAGACATCTTTGATGGAATTACATTATTTCACCGAACAAACACTACTTTGTTGCCTATGATAAGTTATTTTTAGAAAAATCTCTAGGAACCCACTTTTGCTAATTTAGGTTCCTAGGGTGAGGCCTATAGTTCTATAGTCATGAAAAAAAACTAGCTTGATTCCATGTCCAGAAGGCAAATTTCTTAAGGTTTTCCATTTGCCACGACATCTTAATCGGCAGTTTCCGGTGTCATCATGGTACCTTAACGGAGTGGTTGTGCAACATAATTGATATTGACTTCATCTAAGCTCTCCATCCTAACATGAGATGTGCCATTCCTATCACAACCAACTCATTTTGTAACACGGGTGGACCTAGACATCTTTGTTGGAATTGCATGATTTCAGCAAAACAAACAATATTTTGTTGCCTATGATAAGTTATTTTTAGAAAAATCTCTAGGAACTCACTTTTGCTAATTTAGGTTCTATAGGGTGAGGCCTATAGTTCTGTAGCCATGAAAAAAACTAGCTTGATTCCATGTCCAGAAGGCAAATTTCTCAAGGTTTTACATTTGCCACGACATTTAATCGACAGTTTCCGGTGTCACGGCCATCATGGTACCTTAACGTGTGGTTGTGTGACATAATTGATACTAACTTCATCTAAGCTCTCCACCCTAATACAAGATGTGCCATTCCTATCACAACCAACTCATTTCGTAAGACGGGTGGAGCCAGACATCTTTGATGGAATTACATTATTTCACCGAAACAAACACTCCTTTGTTGCCTATGATAAGTTATTTTTAAAAAAATCTCTAGGAACCCACTTTTGCTAATTTAGGTTCCATAGGGTGAGGCCTATAGTTCTATAGTCATGAAAAAAAACTAGCTCGATTCCATGTCCAGAAGGCAAATTTCTCAAGGTTTTACATTTGCCACGACATCTGAATCGGCAGTGCCCGTGTCACGGTAATCACGGTACCTTAACAGAGTGGTTGTGCAACATAATTGATATTGACTTCATCTAAGCTCTCCACCCTAACATGAGATGTGCCATTCCTTCACAACCAACTCATTTTGTAACACGGGTGGACCTAGACATCTTTGTTGGAATTGCATGATTTCAGCAAAACAAACAATACTTTGTTGCCTATGATAAGTTATTTTTAGAAAAATCTCTAGGACTCACTTTTCCAATTCAGGTTCCCTAAGGTGAGGCCTATAGTTTTGTAGCCATGAAAAAAACCTAGCTTGATTCCATGTCCAGAAGGCAAATTTCTTAAGGTTTTCCATTTGCCACGACATCTTAATCGGCAGTTTCCGGTGTCGCGGCCATCATGGTACCTTAACGACGTGGTTCTATGACATTATTGATACTAACTTCATCTAAGCTCTCCACCCTAACATAATATGTGCCATTCCTATCACAACCAACTCATTTCGTAACTCGGGTGGACCCAGAGATCTTTGATGGAATTGCATGATTTCACCGAAACAAACACTGCTTTGTTGCCAATGATAAGTTATTTCTAGAAAAATATCTAGGGAACCACTTTTACCAATTCAGTTCCCTTGGGTGAGGCCTATGGTTCTATAGCCATGAAAAAACCTAGCTCGATTCCATGTCTAGAATTCAAATTTCTCAAGGTTTTACATTTGCCACGACATCTGAATCGGCAGTTTCCGGTGTCACGGCCATCACGGTACCTTAACAGCGTGGTTGTGCAACATAATTGATACTGACTTCATCTAAGCTCTCCACCCTAACATGGATGTGCCATTCCTATCACAACCAACTCGTTCTGTAACACGGGTGGACCCAGACATTTTTGATGGAATTGCATGATTTCACCAAAACAAACACTACTTTGTTGCCTATGATAAGTTATTTTAGAAAAATCTCTATGGACTCACTTTTACCAATTCAGGTTCCCTAGGGTGAGCCTATAGTTTTGTAGCCATGAAAAAAAACCTAGCTTGATTCCATGTCCAGAAGGCAAATTTCTCAAAGTTTTACATTTGCCACAACATATGCATCGACAGTTTCCCGTTGTCGCGACTATCACGGTACATTAACTACGTGGTTATGTGATGTATTGATAAGAACTTCATCAAGCTCTCCACCCTAATACAAGATGTGCCATTCCTATCACAACCAACTCATTTTATAAGACGGGTGGAGCCAGACATCTTTGATGGAAATACATTATTTCACCGAAAACAAACACTCCTTTGTTGCCTATGATAAGTTATTTTAGAAAAATCTCTAGAACCCACTTTTGCTAATTTAGGTTCCATAGGGTGAGGCCTATAGTTCTATAGTCATGAAAAAAACTAGCTCGATTCCATGTCCAGAAGGCAAATTTCTCAAGGTTTTACATTTGCCACGACATCTGAATCGGCAGTTTCCGGTGTCACGCCATCACGGTACCTTAACGGAGTGGTTGTGCAACATAATTGATATTAACTTCATCTAAGCTCTCCACCCTAACATGAGATGTGCCATTCCTATCACAACCAACTCATTTCGTAACACGGGTGGAACCTAGACATCTTTGTTGGAATTGCATGATTTCAGCAAAACAAACAATACTTTGTTGCCTATGATAAGTTATTTTTAGAAAAATCTCTAGGAACCCTTTGCTAATTAGGTTCCCTAGGGTGAGGCCTATAGTTCTATAGCCATGAAAAAAAACTAGCTTGATTCCATGTCCAGAAGGCAAATTTCTCAAGGTTTTACATTTGCCACGACATCTGAATCGGCAGTTTCCGGTGTCACGGCCATCATGGTACCTTAAACGCGTGGTTGTGTGACATAATTGATACTAACTTCATCTAAGCTCTCCACCCTAACATAAGATGTGCCATTCCTATCACAACCAACTCATTTC
>JAIWYO010008685.1:0-29283 GCA_020631735.1 Saccharum officinarum | reverse complement strand
GGTGTTAAGCACATGTTATTTCCATGCTTATAGCAATCACATGGTGTGTCAAATCTCTTTCAGACAAATCCTGCACTATGTTTCTCTGCATCCTCATTTGCCACGTTGTTGGAATTTCTTGGTCGTTCGATTCACGTGCTAACCTAATCGAGCCGTCCACACATCCATTCTTCCTGGCTCGCCTCCTCTCCACTGTCCTGGAACTCCTTCCTCCATATCTCTCTCTTCTCTCTCGGCGCGGTGCCGGAGGGCCCGACACGACAGCGAGGCAGCACAGGGGCGCAGTGGAGCGAGGTGCAACATGGCAGCGCGGTGGCTCATACCCCCATCCATGGCAGGGCGGACCCTTCCCCCATCATGGTGGCAGTGGCTTGGCATGGCGGCGAGGTGGCCCTGGTCATGTTATTGCTTGTGATAGTGAGAAATAACTCTCAATGATGGATGACACAATACTATGAGTTTATGACGCAAACTAAACGAGCATTTTTTTTATCTCTCGAAAACCTTGGGAAGGGAAGACGTTTGATCATATACTTGAACTCAACAATTTTGAAGATTGGCTATGGAAGTACATCAGAACTCAAAGGATATTAACACCATTTACACCTTCAATGGAGAAAGTTGAACCTTTTGCATGTAACTAGTTGCTCGGGGACCATCATGTACAGTTGAAACGTTCCAATGACATGCCCTTTTTCTACCGACTTCTAACTATGGTAGAAATAAAGATATTGACAGCAGGTGCTCTAACTTAAATGAAATCTAACAAGAATAGAACTTCTACCTACATACACATAGATCATATAGGGGACTATATAAATGAGGGAGAGATGATATAAGCATTAGCCAAGCTAAAACTAGAGTCTCATCCAAACTTTGTAAGAAACAATTAGAGAGCGCTTTTCTTCTCCTCTCTCCCCCTTTGTAATCCTCTATGACTTCTTCTGTTTTGTTTCAATAAATTCACTGTAGGGACTGCAGTCCCTCTAGATTCCTAAATAAACAATTATAGAGTGCTCAAGAAGATTAGGCTTGACTAAAGATGAGGTGGCATAATCTATTGCCATGATGTGGTCTTATTTTCTCAATTAGTTCATTCGGTCAACCCATGTAGCCTTTGGAATGGGTTAGGTCCACTAATTAGACTGTCCACAATGTTACCGGTGCTAAAAAAATTAACCTTGCCGATTGAAAACCAATGCCTCAACTCCTTCCTACCCACAATGTTGGCACCGATGACCTTTCTGTGTGTGGATCCCGAGCACAGAAGCCTCCCCTCCTTTCTCGATATTTCAGGCGTGAGGGACATTTCCCCTTTCCTCTCCACTCCGATCTCTCCATCTATGTCCAAATCAACCCCCTGGAACTGTGTGAATCGATCTCTCCATCCCCAAATCAAGCATGCCTTTCTCCAAATCATGACTCCATAGACTCTTTGGTCGATCTAGTCACTGTGTGGACGCCGGCATCAGCCATGCGACAAGGGGCGCCGCCAGCCAGGCGTGGGGACCGGCATTAGCCGCGCGGCAGGGGGCACCGCCGGCCAAGTCGTGGGGTCCGGCATCAGCCGCGCGGTAGGGAGCGCCGCCAGCCACGTCGTGGGGTCCGGCATCAGCTGCATGGCAGAGGCCGCCGCAAGCCCACCTCAATGGCTGGCAGCAGTCGAAGCCCCGTCAGAGAGGATATTGAGCGATTCTGATCTATTTTTTGTGCTCCATTCGATTAGGTGTCAGAGGGAAAAGGCAAAGATCCAGGCTTGGATTAACTTGGAGTGCGGCAAGGCTGAAGCACAGTCAAGAAAGCTAGAGGTAAAACCAGATTCACTACCATCTTCGTGCAAAATTTTATTCTACTAGTTAAAATTTCATTGGCAAATATCATTGTTTTCCCAAATAGATGTGATACTGGTCTGCATGGTCAGTTTTAGTTTTTTTTTCCCAAAACCAGATTACACATTTAGAAGGCTGCATGTGCCATTTTGGAGAGATGTATATAAAGGGAAATTGGGAATAGCTTATTCGAACCCAATCTGACCCTTACTCTGATGACACACCATGTGTTGAACCAGTTGAACTGTAACTTGGGTATAGTTTTTTAAATTGAAGTTTGGAATCGGATATTAATAAACAACACTGATTGTAGCTTGATAATATGAACATTACATCGATTGGAGCATGACAATACAAAAATTACAACTAGAAATTACATAAATATACTAAGCTTGATTTTGTCCAAATCGCTGCCATATATGCTCAACTAAGTCCTCTTTTAACTGAGATGCATATCTCGGTTCCTAATGTCTTCTTCTACCTCCAATAGCGTCAAAAATTCGTGAATAGGCCCATGGCCAAATACAGACAATGTGGACGAAGAGCTGGGCTGGTCATATTCACTCTCATAGTTGTCATCATAGCGAACTCTGAAAGAATCCCTCTCATCCTCCACAATCATGTTATGCAATATAATACATGTATACATGATTTCAGCAAGTGAGTTCATTTGCCACATTCGTGATGGGTTATGTATGACAGCAAAGCGATCCTACAAAACACCAAATGCACGCTCCACGTCTTTTCTTGCTCCCTCTTGACGCTCTGCATACAGTTTGTCTTTCTCACACTGAGGCAAGGGTATTGTTTTGACAAATGTTGCCCACTCTGGATAAATGCCATCTGCTAGGTAATATCCCATGTTGTACTTAGTTCCATTGACCGTGAAATGAACATCTGGGGCTGTTCCTTGAAGTACTTTAGTGAATAAAGGTGATCGGTTTAGGACGTTGATGTCATTGTTGGACCCAGCAACACCAAAAAATACATGCCATATCTAAAGATCATGAGAGGCAACAACTTCTAGCATGACACTAGGATATTTTATGTCGCCGCGGGTATACTGCCCCCTCCATGACTTTGGACAGTTCCTCCATTGCCAATGCATGCAATCTAAACTTCCTAACATACCAGGAAATCTACGAGTTTCACCTATATGAAGTACACGTTGAATATCTTCTCTAGTTGGCTTCCTTAGGTATTTTTCACCAAAATTTGCAATCACACCTTCACAGAATTTTTTCCACTCAATAACTGTGGTTTCACCTATTCTGAAATTTTCATCCCACATGTCAGCAGGTGTACCATATGCTAACATGCGCATAGCAACTGTGCATTTGTGCAATGGTGAAAAGCCCACCTTCCTAAATGCATCATTCCTTTAACAGAAATATGGAGACCAAGTACTTAAGGTATGTACAATTTGTAGGAATAGGTGACGTTTCATACGGTACCTATGCCGGAACTGAACATCATTGTACACTGGGTTTTCTGAGAAATAGTCTGCAACCAGCCTATCACTAGCAGCTTCACGATTTCTTTCTATATGCCTTCTAGGAAAATGACGATGGTCATTAGATGTACCTCCTAGTTGAGCCTCAATCTGACCCTAAAACTTTGCCTCAATTTGAGCTTCCACTGAATCATTCATGAACTCTCAAAAGAACTACTGGATGTTAATCCTGTTTGTTTGTTCTTCAAGAGAACTTGCTGCAGGCTCATGTGGATCTGATGCCATTCCCTCGGCCCCTAGATGAGAGTATGCTGAGAGGTGTGTACTGGTTTGTGCTGTGACATGTTCTGAGAGCATCACCTTCTATTTATAGGGAAAAGCTGATCACTACAGCTAGTTTGCAACGGCTACATTGAAATCATTAAAATCCAAATGTGCTGCAACAGCTAGATTCCAACACTAAAACAGGAATTGCAGCTTTTTACAACAGCTAAATTCCAATGGAATAAATTGTACATGTGGGCTATAGAATAAATATTTATACTGCTGACTGCTGCAATGTGCTTAATAAAAGTGCTAAATACATTACAAATTGCCATAACAGGACAATACATAAAATAGGGAATAAGATACATTATGGAAATTACATAATAAAGCTACTTCTAGAAACACATTATGTAAACTACCTGATACATGAGAAACTACATCATGGTAAGCTACTTGTACAAACACAGTGAATAATAAAGGTACAAATTGAGCTTCTCAATGGAAAACTCTGAAGCTAGGTAATCCAAGACTTGTTTATGTCTTGCTAAGGCATCGTCATCATAACCTGAAGTATCCTTGTCAAATAGCTGTATATATGTTGTAAGCTTGTCTAACTTGTTCTTCTCCTTGTTATTTTTAGCATTCTTGTCATCAGCTGCAACTTGAGCTAATGCTACTTCAGCCATTTTTTCAGCAGCCATAGACTTCCGTAGTTGCAGTTCATTGAACTTCTGCATGCTTTCCTCTATAAAAAGTATTCCTTTTGAACATTTCTGTTTGCCTTTCTTGTTCTTCTCAGATTTGGCTGCATCTCTCCCTTGCGGTCGGTGTGATTCAACAGATGCACCATCTGTGTCTTGAGCTGAAGAAGAAGTGTAAGCACCAGATGAATTTAGCTTAATCCTCTTCTGCACTTCATGAACTGGGTAAGCTCTAGCCCATTTAGGTTAGTCCTTCACTGCTGCCCACCAATGTTCCAATGGGAATGATCGTTTCTTTTTCATAAGTCCCTTCTACTTCGCACGAACCTCCTCCATAAGCTGATCATTAGATTGACCACTTGCATTTCTATTCTTCACATCATTGTAGACTCCATTGAACTTGTTGATGATAGGCATATTCTTGTGCCAATGTTCTTTGCACTGATTTGCTGTTCTTCTTTGTTGCTCCGGAGCATGCTTGTTATATTTAGCTGCAATTTCCTTCCAAAAACGATCTCGAGGCTTTCCATTGCCATCAATTGGATCATTTGAATTCTTGAGTCAGGCACTTACTAGGCGTAGGTTCTCCTCTTCACGCCAAAGCTTGCGACCTCCTTGCTTTGCACCATTATCTGTGCTGCTCTCACTGTCTTCTTCAATGTGAACAGGTGTTGACTCCACTGGAAGGGCTCTGGACGCCGGAGAAGATGAAGCAATGGGGCTGCTCTCATCAGCCCTTGAGTTGCTGCCACCACTAGGACCATAGAAGGCCATCGATCCAATTGGAGATGCTGGACCATTGCCGTGGTAACCTCCATGGTAGGTTGCTGGTGGAAAAGGAAAGTGTTGAAAACTTGGTGGTCCTCTAAACGGATTGCTGATATTTTGTGGGTAGGGACCATGGAAATTGGTGGGAGGATAATTCATGGGGTAGTGTTGCTGTTGATGGAAGTTTTGGAAGTTTGGGTATTGCTGTGTGTTTGGATTTGGTGTTTCTGGACTTATGTGTGAGTTGAGAAGATTTGAGAAACTAGAAGAGGAAGAGTTGTCCATCTTTGGACTTTTGCTTTTTTTTTGAACTTTTCGTTGGATACTCCTGATGTGTGTTTGCTCAGCTAGTTTGTGTGTGTGTGTGTGTATATATATATATATATATATATATATAATATATATATATATATATATATATATATATATATATATATATATATATATATATATATATATATATATATATCAAGCAGCAATGGCAACGCCCGGTTGGGAACTAATATTTTATTCTTTCAAGCACCGAGGCAGGAACATGCCACGGATCAGCAAAAATTAGACTTGGCATCGATGACCACTGTGGTTGGCACCGGTGCTGAAAGACTCTCTCTCATCTTTCAGCACCGCAAAAACCACACATTGTGGACAGTGTTAGGTCCTTGTGGGTGGCCATGGGGCATGGGCTCATGGTCATGGATACATTTCCCCTCCCCGTTAGGTGTCTCCCACAATTTTCTTTTCACTTCCCCTAAAAAAAACCATTTTCTTTTCACTTTTGTTTAACTGTCTTCATTCCATGTCTTTTTTCATTATATTTGCTTTTCCATTGTTTTTCCATATTGACCAACTCATTTTGCTTCTATATACTATTAACAAGTCTATTCAAAACAAGTTATGTATAAAAATTTTGTTGAATAAGTCATGTATGTTATTTTTTTTGAAAAAAATGTTGAAGAGTAAAAACTCATGTGTAATTTTCATATAATTTATTATTTATGTATAAAATTTGTGCTAAAGAAAAGTTATATTGAGAAATCGTTACGATAAGTTTGTCCACCGATAGTTATTATGAATAAAAGTTGTGTTAAAAGGCTACGAATTGTAACATTATGAGTAAATAAAAAGCTCTCTCTTTCAATAAATTATGAGTAAATAAAAAGTTCTCTCTTTCAATAAAAAGAAAAAAAACGTCAAGTTAATAAGTTGTTGTGACAAGCAATTCGTCTACAAAATTAAACTATGTCAAAATCTGTATTGAGAAAATTATAATAGGAATTTGTGATGACAAGTTTTACCCTGCAAAATGTCATACACAAAAACTATGAACATAACCTTGTAACTTTTTTAAAATAGAATGGATTGGAGATCGTGGAAACAATTGTTTTTCGAAAGAAAGAAAGTCGCAGTGCTGGTCAAAACGTTGACTTGTTTTGTTACTTAGCAATCGTTCGCTGGTTAATTAGCTGGGTGATTCTAATATCGCATGTTGACCTGTTGAGTAACTCTGAACTTTAATCTGAGTAATGTATACATTCACTATGTATTTCAGGATTAAAAATTACAAAGCTGTTAAACTCGATCTTGGGTTACACAACAATGCCATGGTAACGATGAATATGCCAAAACAAGCACACAAGGTAACAAAGGAGTTCATCTCTTACTCTCACTCTCGCGTGGTTAGAAAAGAAGCTTACGAGCACACACTAACACACCAACTGATCAACTCCCTTTCCCCAAACACACCAAGTGCTAAACGCAGGCAGCCGCCGGGGCTGGGCGCGGGGGCGGCGGCCTACGGGCTATGCCAGTGTGGGTGGTGAGCGCCCAAAGCACAGTGATGAATTCGCCGCCCTGCGCCAGCGCCTCCTTGCCTTGACGTGCAGCTCGCTTCTCGTCGGCGCCGCGTACGTCACGACTCACGACCTCCGTCCATAGGTCGGCTAGCAGCCTCCACACGTCGTCAGCCGCGGCGTCGTGCCTATCCATCAGTGCCTTCCCCAGCTTTGCTCCCTTGCGCAGCGCCGTCGTCGTCGTTGTCGCCGCCGCCGCCTCCCGCCGCTGCTGTCGGGCCAGGATCTCCATCAGTTTCCTAGACCTGGCGTCCACCCCGGAGCAGTAGTACCAGAAGCATCCCATCTTCTTCTTCAGCTCCTCCTCCATCTCCTTGTACATGCGCTCCGTCCCGTCCTTGTCGTCGGGGAGGAGCTCCGGGTGGAACGCCACCAGGTAGGCGCAGTACCTGGACAGCGCCGTGGCCACCTCGCGGTTGGTCTGCCTCGGCAGCGGGCGCTTCGCCTCCAAGAGCTCGGTGGCGATGTGCCAAGTGAGGATGACCTCGGCGATGCCGGCGGCGCTCTCGCATGCCCACGAGAGCGCCGCATTCGACTGCACCACGGACCTGCCGTTGCTCAGAGGGGCGGAACCGGCTGCGGCGCTCGCCAGGCGGGTCACGATGGCTTTCTTGGCTTCGACGGGCACGGCCTTGGTCGGCAGCGCCGACGAGAGACGGCAGAACGGGAACCACAGCAGCGACAGCCGACAGCTGCTTGAAGGAGACTCTGCGCTGACTGAGCATGTTGCGCACCCACAGGATGCGGCGGATGATCCCGCCCAGAAGCGGGCTCTCGCGCCACCGTGGGGTGGAGGCGTAGCTGCACAGGAGCGACGCCATGAACCAGTTGGAGAGAAGGAAGACGACGAACTCCCAGACCTCCTCGTAGGCGAAGGAGAGGAGGAGGAGGATGGTGATGGACGTGTCCACGGTGGAGAAGAGGTTCTGCGGCGAACTCCGGACTTGGGCCAGGATGCATCCGGTCATCTTCATCAGGCCGAACGAGATGGAGTAGTTGTCGGCGCTGAAGCTCCGGAAGGCGTAGCGCACGTCGCCATGGCTGCACAGGATGATGGTGATCGAGGACGCAGAAGGCCCACACGACAACGGGGAAGAGGATGTAGTTGGCGAGGAAGAAGAAGGGGCTGGCGAGCACCACGGGGTGCACGGAGTGGTAGTACTCGCAGAGGAACTGGACCTCGTCGTCGAACACCTGGAACAGGGCAATGGCGCCAGCGGCGGCGGTGTCCCCGCCGCCGCCGGCCCGGGCTTCGTCTTCGAAGATAAGGCCTCTGAAGATAAGCTTGTGGCAGCAGCGGGTCTCCGCGCCGGTGATGGGGAAGTCCTCCAGCCTCCGGCGCAGCAGCTTGAAGAGCGCCATGGACAGGCACAGCCTCTTCAGCCTGGGGTCCCTCCCCTCCCGAGCACCACGTCGCTCTCGGCGAGCTTCCAGATTTTGCCCACCGTGACGACCGTGGAGTCGTCTCTTGCGACGGCCTCCTTCAGCGCGTCATGGTCGAGGTCGTAGCCGTCAGGGCCGGCCTTCTTCTCCAAGTCCTCTTCGCCCGCCACGACATAGTTGCACCGCTTCAGGAGCTCCGATCCACCGCCGTCGTCTTGCTGTTCCTGTTCCTCCTCCTCCTCCTCCTTGAGTATCTGAGCCATGTAGGAGGTGACAAGCGTGGGGTTCTGGCCGTAGGCGAAGGAGCGCTTGGCCAGCTCCAAGGTGACGAACCTCTGCACCAGCTTGGCCGCCGCGAGCACCCAGAAGATGCCGTACAGCGCCTTCTTGCCGGCGCTCCTGAGGTTGTAGAAGACGAGGTAGCCGAGCTCCTGAGGCGATGCGGGCGGCGCGCTCGATGGTGCCCGAGTACCCCTGCGTGCCGCCCACCAGGATCGCATCCACCTTCTTGCGGAGGAGCTCCACCAGCAGCATCCACATGAGGATGACCCGAGCGCGCAGCGAGAGCTCGGTGGTCATCTGACCGGCGGCGCCGGCGGCGGTGGCGCCCTGGTTCTTGGCCTCGGAGAAGAGGTAGGACATGACGGGGAGGAAGAGGGAGAGCGAGGTGGAGAGGAAGAGCCGCACGCTGGGGTTGAGGATGGCGCTGATGTCGGAGAGGCGGCTGAAGAGGTTGAGGTTGAAGAAGAGCGTCGCGAGGGCAAACATGACCACGGACGTGGCCACCATGGTCGCCTCGTTCCTCTGGTCGGCGTACGAGGACGTCAGGTTGTACACGAACGACTGCAGCGTAGCATTGCAGTATCCGCTGCTCGCATTGAAGTGACTCATCTTATTAATTTAGCTGTTAATATTGCTAGGAGCCTAGGATTAGGATGCAATGCAAGAAGAGCTAGTGAACACAACTAGCATAGTAGCATTGCGTGCGTGTATACTGCGAGTGGAGGCAGGGAGGAGGCGAGCGAGTGAAGGCGGGGCGTCCGGCGCGCGTGTATATATATATATATATATATATATATATATATATATATATATATATATATATATATATATATATATATATATATATATTATATATATAATATATATATATATATCGGTAATGATACATACAGGGCGTCCGACCCGCGCCGGAGGCGAGCGAGTGAAGGCGGGGCGTCCGGCGCGTATATATATATATATATATATATATATATATATATATATATATATATATATAATATATATATATATATTATATATATATATATATAATATATATATATATATATATATATATATATATATCGGTAATGATACATACAGGGCGTCTGACCCGCGCCGGACGCCCCGTCTTCACTCGCTCGTCTCCTCCCTGCCTCCACTCACAGACTCGCTCGCCTCCATTTCGCCTTCTCTCTTCTCTTCGTCTTCGTCGCTTTCCCCGCGTGCGCGCTCCTCCAGCGCCGCGCTGGTGCGCTCCTCCCCTGCGCGCGTCTGGTGCTCCCTCCCCTCCTTCCTCCCCCCTCTCTTCCTCCCTCCCCTCCCCTCCTTCCCCCTCTTCCTCCCCACCGCTGCGACATGCACGTCCTCCTCGCCACCGGAGTTGGGGGCGACGGCGGCAGCATCCGGTGAGCCCACGCACCTCTCCCTCCCTCCTTGGTGCTCTCGCCCTCACGCGCCGCTAGCTCCATGGGCTCCGACGAGGTAGGTAGGTAGGGATCTAGATCTGAGGCACCACTCCTCCTCCTCCCCCTCTGATTCTTGATCTGTTCCCTCCTCTTACTCCCTCTCCTCTTCCTGTTTCTTCTCCTTCCTCCCCTCTCTGGATCTATGGTTTTGATGGTGGCTAGGGTTTGTGGCGATTCAGATCTACATGCAACAGATGATGTGAAATGCTTTTTGCATGATTCTCTGATGTTGCAGCCATCCCCTCCTCCTCCCCTGTTATCCTCTGGATCTGAGGTCTCCTACCTCCTCCTCCTCTGGATCTGGCCTTCCTCCTCCTGCTCCTTCACTCATCCATTGGATTTGAGACGCAACGGTGGGGCTAGGGTTTGTGACGATTTTTTGTTGCACCAGGCCTGTTTATGTTGTTGCAGTAGTGTCTTTTTGCTATTGCACAAGCTTTTTCTTTTTTTTTGTTTCACTAGTTTCTTGCTGATGTTTCATTCTTGCATTGTAGTTTGTTGCAGTAGCTTTGGGTTACTGTTGCACAAGTATGCATTAGCACTTTCCCGGATGTTGCAGTAGTTTTGTTATGTTTGTTTCAGTTATTTTGATTTGCTGTTTCAACGAGTAAGTCACTTTGTTTCAACATGTATGCATTACTATTTTTTTTTGGAAGTTTCAGCAACTCCTCTGCATTGTTTCATTAGCAGCGCTTCTGCTTTGTTGCAATATCTTTTTCTCCCTTGTTGTAGTAGTTTCACCTCGCTGTTGCAGTGGATGTGTTTGAATGTTGTATTAGACTTTTTTTGGTGTTGCAGTTCGTATTTTTGTTTTGTTTTGTTGCATTAGTGTTTTTTCGATGTTTCAATAGCTTTTTTCGTTTGTTTCACCAGTTTTGTTTCGTTTTGTTGCATTAGGGTGTCCTTCGTTGTTGCAATAGCATTTTTTCTTTGTTGCAGCTAGGGGGCAGGGGTGGACTATGGTGGTGAGCTGGTGACGGGGGACGGAGGTGCTGGGCATCAGCGAGTTTGGGGGCGGGGGTAGACCTGTGCGCGCGGGGGTCGCATTTCTCCGTGTGGGGACGGGACGAGGGGTCGCGTCCGTGCGGGGTGGGGGCGGGGTCGCATTTTCTTCTCCGTGTGAGGACGAGGCGCGGGGGGGGGGGGGGGGAGGGTTCGCGTCCGTGCAGAGCGGGGGGCGGGGTCGTGTTCTTTTTTCTTCTTTTTCCGTGGGGTGCGGGGCTGGTACTGCTCGTTGCGGCGTCCGGCGCTAGCGCCCGGATCCGGATGTCCGGGCGCTAGCAGGACCCTATATATACATATATATACATACATATATATATATATATATATACACATACATACATATATATATATATATATACATACACATATATATATATACAGATAATGCTTCTGTGAGGACGCCCGTCCGGGCGTGTCCGCGTCGTTTTGGGCCTTCACGCCGATCGATTCAACATCAATGTGCGGCCACCCACTACCCAACTCGCCTCACTCGCTCACTCCAGTCTCGCACCCACGCACACAGTCTCTCGCTTCCTCCTCCCTTTCGCGGCTCGTGCCCCACGCGCTACCCTAGGCCTGGATGAAAAACTCGTAACTCGCTAGCTCGCTCGTTAGTGGCTCGGCTCGAGCTCAGCTCATTTGATTTTTTTAATTAACGAGCCAGCTCGAGAGCCGCTCATGAGCCAAGGTAATTCATATGAAAACAACTACAATCGACCCATATCTCTCTCGACCTAGCCCAATATTATGGTAAAACCCTAACCAATACAACATTAAGCAGTCTACATATCCCTCAGTCTATGGCCCAACATGATTAAACACTAAAACCCTAGATCAGACCCCACGGCTCCACCGGGTCACACCACCAGCCTACCCCATGGCATCAACGGATGATGATGGATCTTCATCATGGATGATAACATACTTTCCATTGCAAAATTCATATGTATTTTGTTTATTTCATTTTAAATATACATGTGATGTGTTTTTGTGCTTTGGCTCGCGAGCCAAACGAGCTAGCTCGAGCTCGCTAACGAGCCGAGCCGAGCTAGTCTTCTGGCTCATTTGTATAACGGGCCATAACAAGCCGAGCTATAATGAGCCGAGCCAAAACGAGACGCGTTGGCTCGATATCCAGCCCTAGCTACCCCGACGCGTGGCCATGGCCGCCTCCCTGGCCGGCGGCGCACTCCCAGACCTCGGCGCCCTCCTCCCCACCATGATAGCCTTCTCCCCCACTCCAGAGGCCCCTCCGCCCACCACGACACTCGATGTGGAAGTGGTGGCCACACTGTGGCAGCGCGCGGGCCGTCGCCATTAACCGTCGCGGCGGTCCTCGTTGCCACCACCGGTGATGGCCAGGCTCCAGAGCAGCCACTATTGGCTGCCGCCACCGACCCCCTGGCGGCCGGAATCGACCAGCACAGCCTTCCCCTCCCCTTTACCCGACCCCGACAGCTCCTTCCCCCACCCTGGCATCCTCCTCCCCCACACCAGCGTCCTTCCCCACCAGGAGCCCCCAATGAGCGCAGATCCGGCGGCCATGGCACTCCCCGCGCCAGGCTCTCTCTCCCCCCTATATTACAATTGCATGTTTCAATTGTTTCAGGAGTTTCAGAGGTATATTGTATTTGTTTCATATGGATGTTGCAAAAGTGGACGGGGGATGTTGCACATGTTGTATATGTTGCAATTATTTCAGAGGCATGTTGTAAGAGTATTTTTTGAGTGTTTCAGATGTTTCAGAGGTATGTTTTATCTATGTTTTCCGGACGCATGTTGCAATTGTGGTTATCTGGATGTTGCATATGTTTCACACATATGTTGCACGTGTTTTATTTGGATGTTGTGTATGGTTGCAATGGTTTTCAAGTGTGTTTTTCAAAGTGTTTAAGAAACATGTTTCAAGTGTTTCAACCGCCTTCCGATGTATATTGCAACTGTTGTATTTCGATGTTACAAAAGTAAATCGGGTGTTGCATCTCTTCTCCTCCTACCTTCTGCTGCATCATCTCTCCCGGAGCCAGCAAGGCATGCATTCGAACGAGGGATGGGCGATGGGCGCAGGACTAGGGAGCTGCGTGCGTCGGGTGCAAGCAAAGGAGCTTCGTACGGACGGACGCTGCCTTTGGAGCAGAATGGGCGATGGGCGGAGGGGGCTGCGCACATCGTGGTTGGAAGCAGGGGCGCAGGCGCGTGATGACGTGGGCGCAGCGGGCGCGCTCTCCTATTGCGCGGGAGCCGTGGACGCAATTCTGTTTCGATTTACATGAGGGGTATGGCGGGTGCGTCAAACGGGAGCCGCGTCCAGACGCAAGCCTAGGGCCGAATGTCCGGGCGCTAGGGTTGCCAATATATATGATCTTATAGAAATCGTATATAGTGATGAACACGAGATGCATGGCGTGAATGCAAATCTAACTACCCATGTGTTCTGTAAGTATCTAATTCTCATCATCATTATCTAAAAAAAATTTCTCATCATGACTCCGATAAAAAAATCTCATCATGACTGATTTGATGATCACCTCTGTTTTATCGGAAAACCTGCATCTTTGCTCTTTAATGCTTTTTTTCGACTTTGGCTTTTAACCTTTTCATTTTAGCAAAGAGATCCAATGCTCCCCAATGTCAGCATTTCCTTTTGATTTGTTAACTATCAGCACGTTAATATTGTGGGGCCGGGCCCTGGCTCTTTTTCACTTTAATTAGTCCCTTCTGTTATAAGGGACACATTCTGATACAACCTAAAATTCAGTTGGTTGGTTCCTTATGCTGGAACCTGCCCACCCGTGAAGTCCTCAACTTGGAACGGGTGCTCGTATTTTTCTGGATTTATTCTAGAATTTTACAGTGTGATGCTTTCAGTGGTAAGCGACGTCCTTATTTTAGGATTTAACGGCGTGATGCTTAGGTGACGTCCCCATCGACAACAAGGCGCCCGTGGTGACTTCATGAATCTCGAGATCTGCTGACTCAATCCTTCGGATGTGCTCATAGGGGTAGGGTGAGTGTGCGTGCGTGTTGTGGGCGTCT
This sequence comes from Saccharum officinarum, assembly GCA_020631735.1. Lineage (NCBI taxonomy): Eukaryota > Viridiplantae > Streptophyta > Magnoliopsida > Poales > Poaceae > Saccharum > Saccharum officinarum. Next base: position 15,261 of record JAIWYO010008685.1, on the reverse strand, counting down.
ACGTTATACTGTGTAATTCTCAAAAAAAAAGTACAACCTCAGGTCCTGGGTTCAAGTACCCGTAGAAGCGAATATTCCAAGATTTAACAGTGTTGTACTTTCAATGGTATGCAACGTTCTCGTGACAGCGAGGCACCTGTGGTGATTTCATCGATCTCGAAGATTTGCTGGCTCAGTTTTCGAAGATACACTCATAAGGGTAGGGTTTGTGTGCGTGCGTTCATAGTGGTGAATGTGCGTGTGTTGTGAGTGTCTGCTTGTACTGTATAATCGAAAAAAAGATCACAACATTGTCTATTGATTATTCAACGTATATGAACCAATGTGAATTTGAACGAAAATGCCTGTAGCCTATCGCTTCCCGACACCCTAAGAAGAAAGAAAGAGATAGTACATCAGTACATGTAGTGGTTATCGGACGAACCCAATCGATAACAGCTACACATGCATTGAAATCGTCATGAATCTTATCACAAACACTCAGATCTACCAAAGCTGGACCCAAAATTAATAAGTAAAACGTGCACACATATATACTCTCAAGAAAAAGGAAGGAAGTTAGAAAAGATGAGAACGAGACGGCGATGCTGTAAGTATACAAATCCGGCCTCTCCGTATCCACACGTGGATATATACGGTCAAAGGAAGGTGTGTGTGTGTGTATATATATATTATATATATATATATATATATATTATATATATATATATATATATATATATATATATATATATATATATATATATATATATATATATATATATACCACTGCAGGGGGATACACAGGGGAAACGCAAGGCTATAGAGATTCAAATTCTAAATTAAAACTTAAAATTCACGAGTTACTATTCACGGTACTATTTAAATTCGCTGGTTACTATTCAAATTCGTGTCACTATTTAAAATACCAGGCACTATTCAAATTCAGAATATGAACAGTGCTCGAGCACTCACGGGAGTGGCTCAATCACTTTACTATTTAGGACACTATGCAGATCACTATACAGGGAATATTTTATTATTCTATATGGATGCAGAATTGAATAAAAAATATTAAAAACACTATTTGAACAGTATGCGGAAAGCGACGTGCGTGATTATTAGCTACGTGATTATGCGGATTATGAGTGCGTGATTCACAAGATCTTGGCAGGCTGGCGAGACCAGAGTTTCAGCCGTTCGTGCGACTATTGCTTGTGTCAGTCCTACTCGGTACTCACCGTATGCATCACTAGCTCGCTTCAGAACTAGACTCAACTGTTCTTCTCCCTCGCTATCCCCAGCCACTATCACAAAGGACTCAGGCCCTATCGTCTCCCCAGGCAGTTCCACCCGAAGGGAACACTTCTCTGCGCAAACAAGGTTCTCTACAAACGCCGCTACCAGGGCTAACACGAGAACAACACACGCAGAGGTTTCTCCTCTAGGGTCCCTAGCATAGAGACATCGCCCCATATGAACGAGCTTAAAGGAAAACAGGGATTAAAACAGGAAAGCTTAATTCATTTTCACAGAACAAGCTTACATACGGCTTTCCCTTTCGGAAAACCCCAAGCACTTAGCACAAACCTGATTACCTTACAAGCGCAGGAAGATCACGATGACTTCCTTTATTCTCTAATTTACAAGAGTGGTGGAGTAATACAATGGTAGTGGTGGAGTACTACTATTCGTGGTGGATGATCCTCAGAGAGCTTCTGAGATCATGTCTTCATGGTGGGTGGAGTGGTTGGTTGTTCGTGTGGTGATTCCTGATCCGATCCGTGATATCGAATGCAGGCGTCTGGCTTCTGCTTTTAAAGAGCCAGAGGAGCCTTCTGGAGCATCCTTCGTGGATGACTCTTCGTCCTTCGAGCTTATCGGCTGGAGTCCTGAGTGTAACACCCTAAATTTTGCATTTGTTTCAAAATAGATAAAATCGATTTAATTATGTATTTGTTTGTGCATTCAAATTTAGGGAATAATAAAAATTTGGTGAAAATAAAATAAAACATAAGGATTAGTAACATGTTGATGCACTCATGCTGCCACATTCTATTTATTGTATTCATTGATTTGATCCAAAGTTCAAAAGAGATTCAAAAACCTTTGAAATTGGATTTGGAAAATCAAATAAGAAAAAGAAAACTCCTTTTCCTCTCCCTCCCCTTTCGGCCCAGTCGGCCTGCTGGCCTTTTCTTGGCCCGCCCGCGATTTTCCCCTCTCCTCCTTTCTTCCTTGCTGGCCCGGCCCGCGTCGGAGGCCACAACCGCCGTTGCCGTGCCCCGCACTTCCCTCTTGTGCCGTTGACGCACCGGCCCACCTGTCGGCGCCCTCCTCTACCTCCAGCCGCAACCTCCGTTTCTCTCGATCGAAGGCAACCGCCATTCCTTCCCCCGCGCCCACAACCGCAGAACGTGGGAGCGTTCCTTCCCCCGCGCCCGGCCTTCAAAAGGGAGCCGCAACCCCTCCACCGCCTTCCCCCCTGCTGTTTTCCCGCTCCAGTCACTCTCTTTTGAGCACTCGAAGCCGTAGCGGCGCACCACCGGAGCACCGTTCGGCCACCTCGTCGGTCTTCGCCCCGAGCCTCCTCCGTCTGTGATTTTCCGCTCGGTGAGCCTCCCCGTGCTTCCCTCCCTCTCCTTGCACCTTCAATTCTACGAATGGTGGCCTCTAGGGCCGTGTCCGCGAGCTCCGACGAGCTTCTTGCCATCATCCATGGCGGGCACGCCGCGCGGGTGACCCGTGGCCGTGTTTTGCCCCGGGATGGGTTCGCCATCCTCTCCTCTTCGCTCTGGGCCTTTTACTTTTGAAAATGAAGCCCTGTAGCGCCCGGGCGAGTAACGCCGGCGAGCTTCGCGCCGCGGCAATGGCGGCGCCGCCGCGTTCTCCCTCAGCTCCGGCGGCCCGCGCTCTCCTTACTCTCCTCTATCTAATCCTCGCCGTTCATCTCGGATCAGACGGCCAGGACACGCCGATACCCCTTCGCGGGTCCAATTTCTAAAAGAGCCCCTCAGTTTCTGGAAGGCTTAACCCGCCGTCCTTGGCGTACTCCTGGAGTGCGCGTTCTTTTTCGGAAAGCGTAGTTTCTTCGGTATATATGAAAAATACGCTTTCAGATTAATTACAGAATTGCCACTGTAGTAAAACGTTTATAAAATCGTCGTCTTAGCTCCGATTTGACCCGTTCAACTTGTGTTAGTTTCATAATTTCATAATCTATGCAATAGTGCTACTGTTAGACCTGTTAAGAGCTTTTGAATTTCTCAAATAAATCTAGTTTAGTAGCTAGTTTTGGAACCTTGCTTAGCGCGTAACTTTTGCGTTGTAGCTCCGTTTTTCGTGCAATTCGCATCAATGTGATCGTAGCGAGACGTAGATGATTTTGGTAAACATTTTATTCAGATTTATTTATTGTTGGTGTACTGTTCTAATAGTAGCCATGTTTTGCTTGTATGTCTGCTCCGAATTGCGTGTTGTACTTCGTGTCGTTCGAGTTCAGACGGTGAGGAGTACATCGGAAATCTAGACGCGTGCGAGGAGCAGCAGGACCAGCAGCAGTTCGTGAACCAAGGCAAGTATAGCATGGGCCTACCTTGTTGTCCTATTCATTATATAACATACTCATTATGCATGTGTCTAATATTGCTCGACTATAAGGATTTCCTAGCAAATCGATGACTTGTACCTTGATTCCTATGAGGATTATTTGCATATGGGTAGAATGCTAGTGCTCTAATTAAACATGATCTACACTATGACTAATGGAATCAACGGATAAACATGATGATAATGGTGGAACTATAGGGTGATGGTGCAAATGATGTTGATCATGTTGCCCTAAACTCTCCGTAAGGACTTATCTGTAGGGCAAAAGCTAGGACTTACAGTGCAACAGTGGGAGTTAAATGGCTCTGACTTTAGCTCAGTAGTAGGATCTTTTCTAACTTGTTAGAGGTTACCCGAAAGGGCGCAAGAGGGGCTTGCCACGTTGGGTATAGAACTGCCTCTGTTCAGATGTGTATAGCCTGCGGGAATTGTGCCATCGAAAGGGGGGTTCTCTATATCTGCCTGCCGAGGAAACCTAGCGGCCCTAACTTGTTAGAAGAGGCCTATGGAAGGCTTCATAGTGTACCCTGCCTGCTCACCTTGGAAGTGTTAGGGGGTCGACGGGCCCCGGGCATACGGGTAACACGACTCACGGGTAAAGATGCACAACCTCTGCAGAGTGCTAAAACTGTTATAACAGCCGTGCTCACGGACACGAGCGGCCCGGAAAACTCACAGAATAAATGGTTACTTGATATGTGGATGAACTATGATGATGATGATGAGATCACACTGTTGCTTTCTCTTCTCAATTCTAGTAGTGGATCATGTGGGTTAAATGGGAGCTTGAGCATAACTTAATAATGATTAATAATGAAATGTTGATCTACTAAAAGTGCTAACTGCAGTCAACCGTGTCTATCCTTTTTGAGCCTCATGAATCCTCATACTATACTTGCGGAGTACAAATGTACTCACACTTGTTGCTATATTGTTTTTGGATAAAAATCCCGGATGGGTAACAGATGACAGTTTCTACGAGGACTTCCCAGAAGATTTCTAGGTTTGTGTCAACCAGTCGTCCTTCCCTGTGGATCAGACACTACGCCTGAGAGTAGCTATTTATTTTTCCGCTTGTTATGTAAGAACTACGTGATGTAATAACGTTATGTATGTACATGGTGATGATACTTTTGTTAATTTGTCAGCTTATGTGTGCGACTATTCCTGGGGCGCACATAAGATGTATGCACTCTATATTGTCCTTTAATTGGAGTGTGACAAATTGGTATCAGAGCTGTGTCGACTGTAGGACGCAAACCTAGATAGAAATGGTCGTTTCTAGGAGTTTGACTTTATTTATTTACTTGCTACTATCTCCATCTTGATATTTTATTAAAATTTTATGCTCTATTTCTTATTCTATTGCATAAAATATTGACTCTGATAATATTTTATATCAAAACTATAGATGCCTCGCCTCAGTGCCGCTGCCTACGTCGCCCAGTTCGTTCCAGCAGCACCTGCTCCACCAGCACCACCAGCAGTACCACTAGTGGAGCCAGAGGTCGCCCACATCACTGACGAGGAAGAGGAAGAACCCATGGAGGAGGAGGCATTTTCAGTTGCTGCATCTGATGGACCTGTTTCGACCCCCGTGGCTGCACCCATCCCACCTGTGGATGCGCCAGTCCCCGCTGCTACACCTCCACCAGCTTCCCAGGCCGCTTCTGCACCAACACCAGTGCCCACCCCAGCTGCATCAGAGGAGCCAGAAAAGATAGGCTGGACCACCAGGAACAAGTTTAAGGAAGCTCCCGAAGATGCCCATTACCACAACCTCCTCACCACCATGCTAGCTGAGTACTATCCAGAGTTTGCTGCTTCTGTGAAGTACTACTGTGCGGAGCACACACATCCAGTGGAGGCGACGTACTGGAACACCAATGTGATCATCACCGCCTGGAACAACACCGACCAATCTCAGGATGTTGTGACCACCCATAGCCACCGAGCCAGGCGTGCCAGTGCCTATGACAGCATGGAAGATGCTGCGCAGGCGGCGTACCTGCATTACCATGGTCGGCGTTTTGAAGACATGCAGAATGATCGCTACCGGTATCTTCCACGCTACGACTCAAGGGAGAAGACATGGGCAGTGTTGGCTCCTCCAGCTTCTGATCCCACCTTGGACACCACAGTGAGGCACCTCAGCGCCATGCAGGAGGTCAACGAAGCACTCAGGGAAGAGCTTTGTGCAGCGCAAAAATCTAAAAAGCGCCTTCAGAACCAGATAGATGAGATGGCCGTTCAGCTAGGACAGCCTACCATTTACAAGAAGAAGGCCAGGGTGTTCACCATGGTGGATCGCGCTCCTTAGATACTTGCAGCCCCGTCATAATGAATGCGTTCTAGATCGAAAGTCGTGTCAAGTTTATGTGTGTGTTGTGAACTTTTAATTGTCTTGTTGGTTGTGATGATGAACTTGAATGATTTGGAGTTTGTGTGATTGCAGGAACAGTGTGGGCTTGTCCACATGTTCTTTTTATCAAAACCTTAAGTTAGTGTTTGTTTAACTTAGTTGGGGTTTAAAATTCTGCTTTACTGCTGTGCTGTTTCTCAGAGCAGTCTGCAATGTTTGTCTCATATCTCTAAATCTCTACGTCCAAAAATTATGAAATTTTTGTGGAAAGAACTAGACTTGTGTACCTTTCATTTCCCACTGGAATCACCTCATTATCAATTCTGGTTTGAGAGATATGCCTGCTACAACCTGGCAAGTTTGTGCAGTCTGTAACCTAGAACAGAAATTGTTTAGCTCAGTTTTTGATGATGTTGCCGTCCGTATCAGTGAAAAAGTTCTATACAAAAGTTGTAGCAGACTCTTTAAGCTTTCCAACGATGTATGCCACGCATATTTTGGATTTCTGGAACTTGAGTTACACTCCAGTTTTCGGTCTGCTGTTGTAGACACTCGTCCAGAAATTTTCAGTTATGTTATTTACCTTTTGTAAATAATTTATAAATTTTTGGGAGATCTCTAAAAGTTTGCACATTTGATTGGAAACAGATGGCCGCCAGAGGAGGACGTGGCAGAGGCCGTGGCCGTGGTCGTGGACACGGAGCTTTGGTGGATCCACCTCCGCCACCGCCGGTGACCATTGAGCAGCTGATGGCCATGCAAGCGCAGCTCATGCAGACAGTGATGGACCGTCTCGGTGAGCAACCCGCAGGAGCACCCCCACCTGTGCAGGTCCGTGACAAGCGTGGTGAGTTTCTGAAAGGACGCCCACCTGTGTTCACACATGCCTCTGAACCTATGGAGGCGGATGACTGGCTGAGAGCTGTGGAAAAGCAGCTAAACATTGCACAGTGCAACGACTTGGAGAAAGTCTTGTACGCCTCAGGCCAACTCCAAGGAGCTGCTCAGGATTGGTGGGAGTCATTCCAGTATGGACGTCCAGAGAATGCTCCAGAGATCACATGGAAAGAGTTCACGGAGAGCTTTAGGTCCTATCACATCCCTGAGGGACTTATTGAACTGAAGCAAGAGGAGTTCCGGGCTCTCAAGCAAGGGTCCATGTCTGTGGCGGAATACCGCGACAAGTTTGCACAATTGTCGCGATATGCCCCGGCTGAAGTGGCTAGGGATTCTGATAAACAGCGCCGTTTTCTGAAGGGGCTGTATGATGGACTCCAGCTGCAACTGATGTCCAACAAATATGCCAGTTTCCAAGAGTTGGTGGACCGTGCCATTGTAATTGATAACAAGCGTAAGGAAATGGACCTCAAGAAGAGGAAGCTCCAGGGACAGGCGTCGGGTAGCAACACTCGCCCGCGAGCTTTCCCGCAGCAGGGTTTTCAGCAGAGGAACCAAGGGCCACCCAACCAATGGAACAAAGGCCAGTACCCCCAGAGGAACCAGTACCAGCAGCGCCCCTAGCAACAGCAAGCTAGCAACCAAGCACCACATCAGGGAGTGCCCAACAATGCCCCAATCAAGAGTGGCACCCCAGGCAACCCCAATGCCTGTTACAACTGTGGAGAGGTGGGACACTATTCGTACCAGTGCCCAAAGAAGCAGAACCGGCAGGCCCCGCAGAACCAGCAGAACAACCAGAGACCCAACGCTCGACCTCCGTTCACTGGCAAGGTGAATCATGTGTCGTCAGAATCAGCTCAGGAGGCGCCTGAGGTTATGCTGGGTACGTTTAGCGTCAACTCCATCTCCGCTACCGTACTTTTTGATTTCGGTGCCTCGCATTCTTTCATATCCCAAGCTTTTGTTAGAATGCATAGCATACCCCTATGTGCCATGAAGGATCCCATGCTAGTAAATTCACCGGGGGGTAGCATGCCCGCAAATTATTGGAGCCCTTCTACTAGTATATTCTTAAGGGGGTAGCTTTCAAGGTAAATCCAATTGTTTTGAGAACCGCTGGAATTGACCTCATCCTGGGAATGGATTGGATGAAGCAACATAGGGCAGTGATACAATGTCAGGAGAAATCTGTGGTTGTGACATCTCCAAGTGGTGATAGAATTTGTGTCGAAGTGGAAGTGCAAGCTCAACCTACCGCCACCGTCAATCAGCTGAGCGATGTTGCTAACCAGGAGAACCAGGTGGTGGATGAATTCCCGGACGTGTTCCCCGATGAATTGCCAGGTATGCCACCCGATCGCGACATCGAATTCCTTATCGAGCTTTTACCTGGGACTGCACCCATAGCTAAGAGACCATATAGAATGGGGGTAAATGAATTAGAAGAACTAAAGAAACAAATTAAAGAATTGCAAGAGAAAGGTTTTATTCGTCCTAGTTCTTCACCTTGGGGAGCACCTGTTATATTTGTGGATAAGAAAGATGGCACACGAAGGATGTGTGTCGACTATAGGTCCCTTAATGAAGTCACAATCAAAAACAAGTACCCACTCCCTAGAATTGATGATTTATTTGATCAGCTGAAAGGTGCTTGTGTGTTCTCAAAAATTGACCTCCGTTCTGGATATCATCAACTAAAAATTCGTGCATCTGACATACCCAAGACAGCATTTACTACCAGATATGGCCTTTATGAGTACACAGTGATGTCTTTTGGACTGACAAATGCACCTGCATACTTTATGTATCTAATGAACAAAGTATTCATGGAGTACTTGGATAAGTTTGTAGTGGTATTCATAGATGATATCCTAATATTCTCCAAGAATGAAGAGGAACATGCTGAACACTTAAGGTTAGTCTTACAAAAACTCAGGGAACATAAATTGTATGCAAAAAGGAGCAAATGTGAGTTCTGGCTGAAAGAAGTATCTTTTCTGGGACATGTGGTCTCTAACGGTGGAATAGCCGTAGATCCCAGTAAAGTGCAAGATGTGTTGAATTGGAAAGCCCCAGTCAATGCTAGTGAAATCCGTAGCTTTTTGGGTTTGGCTGGATACTATAGAAGGTTTATTGAAGGGTTCTCTAAGCTAGCCAAGCCTATGACAGCCCTATTAGAGAAGAATGCCAAATTTGTTTGGTCAGACAAATGTCAGGCTAACTTTGAGGAGCTAAAGAAAAGGTTGACAACAGCCCCAGTGTTGACCCTACCTGATTTAAGTAAGAGCTTCTCTATTTATTGTGATGCATCTCGCCTAGGCCTTGGGTGTGTGCTTATGCAAGAAGGAAAGGTTGTGGCCTATGCATCCAGGCAGTTGAGAAAGCATGAATTGAATTACCCAACCCATGACTTGGAATTAGCCGCAGTTGTCCATGCTCTGAAAATTTGGAGGCATTATTTGATCGGACATAAGTGTGACATCTACACTGACCACAAGAGTTTAAAATACATTTTTACTCAGTCCGAGTTGAATTTAAGGCAACGTCGTTGGCTGGAATTGATTAAAGATTATGATCTGGAAGTGCATTATCATCCTGGAAAGGCAAATGTTGTTGCCGATGCACTTAGCCGGAAGAGCTATGCCAACGGACTTCAGTTGACATTTATACCAGCAGAGTTGCGAGCTGAAATAGAACATCTCAACTTGGGTTTTGTCAATAATGTAGTAGAATTGGCTATAGAACCTACATTGGAGCAAGAGATACGTACAGGTCAGTTGGAGGATGAGAAATTAAAGGAGATTGCTGAGCAGGTAGTGGTTGGAAAGGCACCAGGTTTCCCGCTGGATGAGAATGGTACTCTATGGTTTGGAAAAAGAATATGTGTACCTGAAGTGAAAGCTATCCGTGATATGATTCTGCGAGAGGCACATGATTCTGCTTATTCTATACACCCTGGAAGCACCAAGATGTACTTGGACCTCAAAGAGAAGTATTGGTGGTATGGTTTGAAACGGGATGTGGCTGAGTATGTGGCCATATGTGATACTTGTCAAAGGGTGAAGGCTGAGCACCAAAGGCCTGCAGGATTGTTGCAACCAATGAAAATACCAGAGTGGAAATGGGAAGAAGTTGGTATGGACTTCATTACTGGATTGCCCCGCACTCAACAAGGATATGATTCGATCTGGGTAATAGTGGATCGACTTACTAAGGTAGCCCACTTCTTGCCAGTCAAAACCACTTATAGTGGTGCAAAGCTAGCGGAGTTGTATATGGAGAGAATAGTATGTCTACATGGGGTTCCAAAGAAGATCGTATCTGACCGAGGAACTCAGTTTACGTCACATTTTTGGCGTAAGGTACACAGTGCTTTGGGAACCAAGTTAAATTTCAGTTCGGCGTATCATCCCCAAACTGATGGGCAGACCGAAAGGACCAACCAAATCTTGGAAGATATGTTGAGAGCTTGTGCTTTACAGTATGGTACTAGTTGGGATAAGAGTTTGTCATATGCTGAGTTTTCATACAACAACAGTCACCAGAAAAGTCTCAAGATGGCGCCATTCGAAGCTTTATATGGACGAAAGTGTAGAACACCTCTATTCTGGAATCAGACAGGTGAAACCCAAGTGTTTGGACCTGATGTCCTACGCAGTGCAGAGGAACAAGTGAGGATGATCAGGGATAATTTGAGAGTAGCACAGTCTAGACAGAAGAGCTATGCTGATATCCGAAGGAGAGAGTTGAGTTTCAAAGAAGGTGACTATGTGTATTTGAAAGTGTCACCAATGAGAAATGTGAGAAGATTCAATATGAAGGGCAAGTTAGCACCGAGATATGTGGGACCTTTCAAGATTCTAGAGAGACGTGGAGAAGTGGCTTATCAATTGGAATTGCCAGAAAGTTTATCAGGTGTGCATGATGTGTTTCATGTTTCACAGTTGAAAAAGTGTTTGCGGGTACCAGAGGAGCAGATTCCCTTGGAGGAGCTTACTGTTAAAGAAGATCTCACGTATGAGGAGTATCCGGTAAAGATTCTTGAAACTGCAGAAAGAGTTACCAGGAGCCGCACTATAAAGATGTGCAGAGTGCAATGGAATCGTTATTCAGAAGATGAGTCTACGTGGGAAAGAGAAGAAGATCTGAGAAAGTCTTATCCACAGCTTTTTGAGTAAGCATCATCCAATCTCGAGGACGAGATTCTCTTAAGGGGGTAGAATTGTAACACCCTAAATTTTGCATTTGTTTCAAAATAGATAAAATTGATTTAATTATGTATTTGTTTGTGCATTCAAATTTAGGGAATAATAAAAATTTGGTGAAAATAAAATAAAACATAAGGATTAGTAACATGTTGATGCACTCATGCTGCCACATTCTATTTATTGTATTGATTGATTTGATCCAAAGTTCAAAAGAGATTCAAAAACATTTGAAATTGGATTTGGAAAATCAAATAAGAAAAAGAAAACTCCTTTTCTCTCCCTCCCCCCTTTCGGCCCAGTCGGCCTGCTGGCCTTTTCTTGGCCCGCCCGCGATTTTCCCCTCTCCTCCTTTCTTCCTTGCTGGGCCGGCCCGCGTCGGAGCCACAACCGCCGTTGCCGCGCCCGCACTTCCCTCTTGTGCCGTTGACGCACCGGGCCCACCTGTCGGCGCCCTCCTCTACTCCAGCCGCAACCTCCGTTTCTCTCGGTCGAAGGTAACGCCATTCCTTCCCCGCGCCCACAACCGCAGAACGTGGGAGCGTTCCTTCCCCGCGCCCGCCTTCAAAAGGGAGCCGCAACCCCTCCACCGCCTTCCCCTGCTGTTTTCCCGCTCCAGTCACTCTCTTTTGAGCACTCGAAGCCGTAGCGGCGCACCACCAGAGCACCGTTCGGCACCTCGTCGGTCTTCGCCTCGAGCCTCCTCCGTCTGTGATTTTCCGCTCGGTGAGCCTCCCCGTGCTTCCTCCCTCTCCTTGCACCTTCAATTCTACGAATGGTGGCCTCTAGGGCCGTGTCCGCGAGCTCCGACGAGCTTCTTGCCATCATCCATGGCGGCACGCCGGCGCGGTGACCCCATGGCCGTGTTTTGCCCCGGGATGGGTTCGCCATCCTCTCCTCTTCGCTCTGGGCCTTTTACTTTTGAAAATGAAGCCCTGTAGCGCCCGGGCGAGTAACGCCGGCGAGCTTCGCACCGCGGCAATGGCGGCGCCGCCGCGTTCTCCCTCAGCTCCGGCGGCCCGCGCTCTCCTTACTCTCCTCTATCTAATCCTCGCCGTTCATCTCGGATCGCGGGCCAGGACACGCCGATACCTTCGCGGGTCCAATTTCTAAAAGAGCCCCTCAGTTTCTGGAAGGCTTAACCCGCCGTCCTTGGCGTACTCCCGGAGTGCGCGTTCTTTTTCGGAAAGCGTAGTTTCTTCGGTATATATGAAAAATACGCTTTCAGATTAATTACAGAATTGCCACTGTAGTAAAACGTTTATAAAATCGTCGTCTTAGCTCCGATTTGACCCGTTCAACTTGCGTTAGTTTCATAATTTCATAATCTATGCAATAGTGCTACTGTTAGACCTGTTAGAGCTTTTGAATTTCTCAAATAAATCTAGTTTAGTAGCTAGTTTTGGAACCTTGCTTAGCGCGTAACTTTTGCGTTGTAGCTCCGTTTTTCGTGCAATTCGCATCAATGTGATCGTAGCGAGACGTAGATGATTTTGGTAAACATTTATTCAGATTTATTTATTGTTGGTGTACTGTTCTAATAGTAGCCATGTTTTGCTTGTATGTCTGCTCCGAATTGCGTGTTGTACTTCGTGTCGTTCGAGTTCAGACGGTGATGAGTACGTCGGAAATCCGGACGCGTGCGAGGAGCAGCAGGACCAGCAGCAGTTCGTGAACCAAGGCAAGTATAGCATGGGCCTACCTTGTTGTCCTATTCATTATATAACATACTCATTATGCATGTGTCTAATATTGCTCGACTATAAGGATTTCCTAGCAAATCGATGACTTGTACCTTGATTCCTATGAGGATTATTTGCATATGGGTAGAATGCTAGTGCTCTAATTAAACATGATCTACACTATGACTAATGGAATCAACGGATAAACATGATGATAATGGTGAACTATAGGGTGATGGTGCAAATGATGTTGATCATGTTGCCCTAAACTCTCCGTAAGGACTTATCTGTAGGGCAAAAGCTGGGACTTACAGTGCAACCGTGGAGTTAAATGGCTCTGACTTTAGCTCAGTAGTAGGATCTTTTCTAACTTGTTAGAGGTTACCCGAAAGGGCGCAAGAGGGGCTTGCCACGTTGGGTATAGAACTGCCTCTGTTCAGATGTGTATAGCCTACGGGAATTGTGCCATCGAAAGGGGGTTCTCTATATCTGCCTGCCGAGGAACCTAGCGGCCCTAACTTGTTAGAAGAGGCCTATGAAAGGCTTCATAGTGTACCCTGCCTGCTCACCTTGGAAGTGTTAGGGGGTCGACGGGCCCCGGGCATACGGGTAACACGACTCACGGGTAAAGATGCACAACCTCTGCAGAGTGCTAAAACTATTATAACAGCCGTGCTCACGGACACGAGCGGCCCGGAAAACTCACAAAATAAATGGTTACTTGATATGTGGATGAACTATGATGATGATGATGAGATCACACTGTTGCTTTCTCTTCTTAATTCTAGTAGTGGATCATGTGGGTTAAATGGGAGCTTGAGCATAACTTAATAATGATTAATAATGAAATGTTGATCTATTAAAAGTGCTAACTGCAGTCAACCGTGTCTATCCTTTTTGAGCCTCATGAATCCTCATACTATACTTGCGGAGTACAAATGTACTCACACTTGTTGCTATATTGTTTTTGGATAAAAATCCCGGATGGGTAACAGATGACAGTTTCTACGAGGACTTCCCGGAAGATTTCTAGGTTTGGGTCAACCAGTCGTCCTTCCCTGTGGATCAGACACTACGCCTGAGAGTAGCTATTTATTTTTCCGCTTGTTATGTAAGAACTACGTGATGTAATAACGTTATGTATGTACATGGTGATGATACTTTTGTTAATTTGTCAGCTTATGTGTGCGACTATTCCTGGGGCGCACATAAGATGTATGCACTCTATATTGTCCTTTAATTGGAGTGTGACACTGAGCCTTCCAGAGTGTCCTCACGTTTATCTGGATCGTCCTTCGCGCTTACGTCTGGAGAAAGCGACGTCTGACGAGCCTTCGTTATTAAGTCTTCAATTATCAATTGCCCAACAGCTGGACGGTGCTACAGTAGAGTTACTGTACTCACTTTCGCGCTGTCCTCTGACAAAGTGTCTTACATGATATTATTTTGCGCTGTCCTTTGACAGGCGTTATCTTCACGTGTATTTTTTGGACTTTTTGGTATGGTCTTCCACGCCCGATTGATTGATGTGCAAACATCAAATCACAATTTAAGGCATGCTTATAATATCTTCCCACGACCAAATTGTTGATAATACCTTATCAACATAAGGAATGACTATTCTTATATATATATATATTGAATTGAAGCTATATTGACTTCATCTAATATTCTGGCTGTTGCCCATGACCTCGGATGTCCAACATGTGATCATCCAACATGTCATCATTATTATTATTATCATCCTCGGATATTTGTATTTTTGACTCATAGTCTTTCTTTATATATTCTTCATAATCTCTCTTTAATTTTCTTCATAATCTTGATTTATATCTTCAAACTTCCCAATTATTTCATGTCTTACTTCCTGCAAGACTTCTTCCATTATATTTTTCTTTAACTGAGGAATTATTGATTCTAGCTTTTCTTTTACCTTTTTCTCAATAATTTCATTATTCAGCAATTCTGTCTCTTTTTTTACAACATCTTTATATGTGGGTATTCTTGAAGATCCTTCTTCTCTTATATTTACTCTGGCAAATTTATTTTCACATCTTTTGCCCTTTTATATTTTTGAATATAGTCTTTTGCTGCTGGTTCTATGAAATAATTTATTCCCAAAATACTTCTCGCATATTAAAGAGCTTGATCAATATCTGTATATTTTTCCATGATACTCCTCCATCATTTTCTTTTTCTACTTGTTGGGCTATGATTGATTCAAATGTTATATATATTCCTGGTGTTTTTCCCCTATATAAACATATATGGGTTTTTTCTCTATATTTCCAGATAGTTCTTTTGGCTGCAGCTTCCATTGATCATATGAAAATATTCAGCTAAGCTATTTAGTATTGCTAGCGTATATCCTCTGTCTTCTCTCTTATTATTGTATTGGAAACAGAAATTATCTAAGATGCATTCTTGTATTTCATCTAGAGCAATATGATCTCGAGGCTTAAATTTAAATGTATTTGGTGGGAATATTCTTAGCTTATTATCAGTTCCAAAACTGAAATATTCA
>JAIWYO010008684.1:0-21801 GCA_020631735.1 Saccharum officinarum | reverse complement strand
TCGTCATCTAGGAGTACCATCGGGTGCTTTCAAAACGATTTCTGAGCCTACGGTACATTTGTGCAAACTGTGCACTATATTACACCGATACTAACACTGTCTCTAAATGGACCAAATGAGATTCCACTTGACCCACATCACCTAGGTTTTCTATCAGGTGTCTCCAAAACGATTTTCCAAGCCTATGGTACGCCTGTTGTTAGCCCGTGCACCTATCTTGCTCCAAGCTAAGACTCTCTCCAAATAGACCGAAATGAGATTCCACATGACCTAGGTCACCTAGGTGTTCTATCGGGTGTGTCCAAAGCGATTTTCGAGCCTGTGGTACGTTCAGCGCAAACCGTGCACATATCTTGCGTTAAGAATAGCACTATAGGTGCGTTCAAAATGATTCAGAGGCTATGGTATATTTGGCGGCAAACCGTGCACCTATCTTGCACCGATACTAACACTGTCTCTAAATGACCGAAATGAGATTTCACATGACCCACGTCACCTAGGTGTTCTATCGGGTGTGTCCAAAATGATTTTGAGCCTGTGGTATGTTCAGCGCAAAACCATGCACCAATCTTTTCTCCAATATTAAGACTCTCACAAACGCACCGAAATGAGATTCCACATGACCCTGGTCCCAAGGTGTTCTATCAGTGTGTCCAAAGCGATTTTTCGAGCCTGTGTACATTCAGTGCAAACCGTGCACTTATCTTGCGTCAAGATTTGCACTATCTCCAAACGGACCGAAACGAGCATCCACTTGAGCCTCATCACGTAGGAGTACCATCGGGTGCGTTCAATACGATTTCTGAGCCTACGGTACGTTTGGTGCAAACCGTGCACCTATCTTACACCGACACTAACACTATCTGTAAACAGACCGAAATGAGATTCCACATGACCCAGGTCACCTAGGTGTTCTATCGGTGTGTCCAAAGCGATTTCGAGCATGGGGGTACGTTCAGCGCAAACCGTGCACTTATCTTGCGTTAGAATAACACTATCTCCAAACGGACCGAAACGAGCATCCACTTGACCCACGTCACCTACTGTTCTATCAGGTGTGTCCAAAATGATTTTCAAGCCTATAGTAAGCTCAGCGCAAGCCGTGCACCTATCTTGCTCCAATACAAGACTCCCTCTAAACGGATCAAAATGATATTCCACATGACCTAGGAAACCTAGGTGTTCTATCGGGTGTGTACAAAGCGATTTTTGATCTGTGGAACGTTTAGCGCAAACCGCACTTATCTTGCGTTAAGAATAGCGCTATCTCCAAATAGACCAAAACGAGCAACCACTTGAGCCTCGTCATTTAGGAGTAAGGATGAAAACGGTCGAAAACGGTCGAAAATGGACTTACGATATAGAAAAAACAAAACGGTCGGTTCGGGATATTTAGCAATTAAAGAGTACAAAAAATGGTTGAAAATGGTTGTGAAACCCATTAAAACTGACAATTTTTCATGTTAAAAAACGGTTCATAATATAGAAAACGAAAACGGTCAATTCGGAATATTTCTGTTCCGTTTTCATCCCTACCTAGGAGTACCATCGGGTGCGTTCAAAACGATTTCTGAGGCTGGGTATGTTTGGCGCAAACCGTGTACCTATCTTGCACGATACTAACACTATATCTAAACGGACCAAAATGAGATTATACATGACCCACGTCACCTAGGTGTTCTATCGGGTGTGTCCAAAGCGATTTTCGAGGCTGTGGTACGTACAGCGCAAAACCATGCACCTATCTTGCGTCAAGATTAGTACTATCTCCAAACAGACCAAAATGAGCATTCACTTGAGCCTCATCACCTAGGAGTACCATCGAGTGCGTTCAAAACGATTTTTGAGCCTATGGTACGTTTGGCGCAAACTGTGCACCTATCTTACAGCGATACTAACACTGTCTCTAAACGGACCCAAATGAGATTCCATACGACCCACATCACCTAGGTGTTCTATCGGGTGTGTCCAAAATGATTTTTGAGTCTATGGTATGTTCAGCGCAAAACCATGCACCAATCTTGCTCCAATACTAAGACTCTCCAAACGGACCGAAATGAGATTCCCCATGACCCAGGTCTCCTAGGTGTTCTATCAGGCGTGTCCAAAGCGATTTTCGAGCCTGTGGTACGTTTAGCGCAAACTGTGCACTTATCTTGCGTTAAGAATAGCACTATCTCCAAACAGACCAAAACGAGCATCCACTTGGGCCTCGTCACCTAGGAGTACCATCGGTTGCGTTCAAAATGATTTCTGAGGTTGTGATATGTTTGGCGCAAATTGTGCACCTATCTTACCCCGATACTAACACGGTATCTAAACGGACCAAAATGAGATTTTACATGACCCACGTTACCTAGGTGTTATATCGGGTGTGTCCAAAATGATTTTTGAGCCTGTGGTTTGTTCAGAGCAAAACCATGCACCTATCTTGCGTCAAAATTAGCACTATCACCAAATGGACCAAAATGAGCATCCACTTGAGCCTCATCACGTAGTAGTACCATCGGGTGTGTTCAAAATGATTTCTAAGCCTATGGTACATTTGGCACAAACCGTGCCCCTATCTTACACAGATACTAACCCTCTCTCTAAACGGACCAAAATGAGATTCCACTTGACCCACGTCACCTAGGTGTTCTATCAGGTGTGTCCAAAAAGATTTTCAAGCCTATGGTATGCTCGGCGTTAGCCGTGCACCTATCTTGCTCTAATGCTAAGACTCTCTCCAAACGGACCAAAATGAGATTCCACATGACCCAGGTCACCTAGGTGTTCTATCGGGTGTGTCCAAAGCGATTTTGGATCCTGTGGTACGTTCAGTGCAAACCGTGCACATATCTTGCGTTAAGAATAGCACTATCTCCAAACGGAACGAAACGAGCATCCACTTGAGCCTCGTCACCTAGGAGTACCATCTGGGCATTCAAAATGATTTCTGAGGCTATTGTATGCTTGGCGCAAACCGTGCACCGATCTTGCACCGATACTAACCCTGTCTCTAAACGGACCGAAATGAGATTTTACATGACCCACGTCACCTAGGTGTTCTATCGGGTGTGTCCAAAATGATTTTTGAGCCTGTGGTATGTTCAACGCAAAACCATGCACCAATCTTGCTCCAATACTAAGGCTCTCCAAACGGACCGAAATGAGATTCCACATGACCCAGGCCACCTAGGTGTTCTATCAGGTGTGTTCAAAGCGATTTTCGAGCCTGTGGTACGTTCAGCGCAAACCGTGCACTTATCTTGCGTTAAGAATAGCACTATCTCCAAACAGACCGAAACGAGCGTCCACTTGACCCACGTCACCTTGGTGTTCTATCAGGTGTGTCCAAAATGATTTTCATGCCTATGGTAAGCTCGGCGCAAGTCGTGCACCTATCTTGCTCCAATACTAAGACTCTCTCCAAATGGACCGAAATAAGATTCCACATGACCTAGGTCACCTAGGTCTTCTATCGGGTGTGTTCATAGCGATTTTCGAGCCTGTGGTACGTACAGCGCAAAACCATGCACCTATCTTGCATCGAGATTAGTACAATCTCAAAACAGACCGAAAACGAGCATCCACTTGAGCCTCATCACCTAGGAGTACCATCGAGTGCGTTCAAAAAGATTTCTGATCCTACGGTACGTTTGGCGCAAACCGTGCACCTATCTTACACCGATACTAACAGTGTCTCTAAACGGACCAAAATGAGATTCCACATGACCCACGTCACCAAGGTGTTCTATCGGAGTGTCCAAAATGATTTTTGAGCGTGTGGTTTGTTCAGCGCAAAACCAAGCACCAATCTTGCGTCAAGATTAGCACTATCTTCAAACGGACCAAAACGAGCATCCACTTGAGCCTCGTCATCTAGGAGTACCATCGGGTGCGTTCAAAGCGATTTCTAAGCCTGCGATACGTTTGGTGCAAACCGTGCACCTATCTTACACTGATACTAACACTGTCTCTAAACAGACCGAAATGAGATTCCACTGGACCCACGTCACCTAAGTGTTCTATCATGTGTGTCCAATGCGATTTTCGAGCCTGTGGTACATTCAGCGCAAATAGTGCATATATCTTGCGTTAAGAATAGCACTATCTCCAAACGGAACGAAACGAGCATCCAGTTGAGCCTCGTCACCTAGGAGTACCATCGGGTGCGTTCAAAACGATTTCTGAGGCTGTGGTATGTTTGGCGCAAACCGTGCACCTATCTTACACTGATACTAACACTGTCTCTAAACGGACCGAAATAAGATTCCACATGACCCACGTCACCTAGGTGTTTGTCTAAAATGATTTTTGAGCCTGTGGTGTAACACCCCAGGTGTTTATCACCAATTAAGTAGTGGGGTTAAGCTCAAACATGATAGATTAGTGGAGATGACGATGCCAAAGTTAAACCTATGGAAATAAACCCTAATCTAAATTTGGATGTGGCACCCTCGCTTACATATAGGCTCAATTAAAAGATATATGCTTGGGTGTTGCTATCAAAGTATCTTCACATGTCTCACCTCAATAACTATCTATATTGACCCTTGGAAAAGTTTCATGAAGTTTGGAATCAAAAAGTCCCATGAAATGATAAGTTCCATTCCTATTGAAATTTGCCCCATTAAGTTAATGGAACTATAGAACATCAACCAAACCTTGCAAACTAGCCAAATGACTCTAGATGAACTCTACAACACCTTAACTACACTTAGGACACGTAATGGAACAATGTTCATGTTGATCATTTTGCCTAATTATGCTTCTAATTGGTGGTTGACCATGTATGGGCCTAGAGCCCTGTGGTTTGACCATTTCAAAAGTGTGACCTAGAAGCTTTGCATGACTGTGCACCCTTTGACAAAGTTGTAGAGAATTTTATAAGGAACAAACTTTGTTTAAGAGTCAAGTCATGAAAATGTGTGTAACATGCTCAAACAGGGCCCACAAGTCAGTTTTAGGGCTGATTTCAGCACTTAGCCATTTTAATCCCTGATTTCGGTGTTGTCGACATTGACATCCCGCGTTCTCCAAATTTTGCTAAGCAACTTGAGTTGGTCCAAAAATAAAAGTTCAAGATTATGTTATGGAGAGGAGAATGCAAAAAGTTGCACTAAGTTTGATCGAGTTTCGACCTCCGAAAGCGAGTTTCCGTGATCGATGTTAACATATTGACACTATCATCTTGGGGCTTAATTATCCACTGTTACAAAGCTCAAATGGTTGGGCACCTTAAATAAGAAACGTAGAGCAGACCGAGGTGAGCAAATTTCGTTTAGGGCCCAATGTCTAATTCTGCCTAGAAGCGGCCCAAAACGGCGTTCCACCTTGCCCATGTCGCTGCCCGCCACGTGCTCGCTCGAATGCCTCAAGGGGCGACGCGTGCCGAGCGTGGCCGCCATGCACAGAGCATGCCTGCCATTGCTGCCGCGTGGTATGCCACTGTCGCGTCGCTGCGCCCTCCTGAAGTGGATGCCGAGCTTGCTCCCTCTCTCACTCGCACCCTCTCTGCCTCTTTGCTCGCCCTCTCGCGCTGTTGTAGCCCGCAAGCACGCTCCACCATGGGCGCCGCCGCCGAGCTCCATGGCCACCAACGTTCTCGTACCTCCGGCCTCCCTCCACCTGAATGGACCGCCACACCACCTTCGCCATGCCATGCCGCACGCACAGCACCTCTTCCCCGGCCTTGACCTTCACCGGAGCGCCGCCGCCGCCGGCACGGCCATCGTCGGACCGCCTACGCCGTGGCCGAGCCACTGCCGACCGCCTCACGCCGCTCCTCAGCCACCCATGGATGCAAAATGGCACAGCGGTGCTCGTGCCGCCCTTCAGCGCCGCTCCTCCGCCGCCGAAGAGCCGCCTCGCAGGGCACCGACCGAGCCAGAGCCGCCCCCCTCCTCTGCTCCGTTCCAAGGAAGGAGAAGAGGAAATGTTGTGTATGCCTTTTTCTTAGGATGACAGGTGGGCCCGGGTGGGTAACGGGTCCCACATGGCAGTTTGAGTGGTGGCTGGGTTGGGTATCGGTTCGGGTGCGCCTAGCGAATCTTGTTAGGGTTGTTTTATTCCGATTTTGAATTTCAGAATTTGGTTAAATCTTCTAAAATGCATATCTCATGCTAGGAGACTCCAAAATTAGTAAATGGGGACTTTTTGGAAACCTTGAGAAGAGATCTATGTAGTAGAGTCACAAAATTCTATATGTTTGTAGGTATTTTCTAATGTCTTTACTTAAGTTTTAAAAATGCTCTAAAAATGCCTTTAAACCTAACCAGAGCAAGATCTCAAGTTTTTGAACTCCAAAAATAGTGATTCTTGTTTTGTTAAATTTGTGATGACATGTACTTGCTAGGAAAAATATTAAACACACTATTTGTTCACTGTTTTCTTAGGGTTTTGATTTGACCTTGTTAAATAAGGAAAATTATATCTTATTACTTGTCATTTTATATCTTGAGTTGTGATGCTCCAAATGATGTGAAATTTTTATGGTAGTCCTTCCATGCTATGAATGTACTGTGGTAGAAATTTCATGGTCATTGCTTACTGTATGATCAAGTTATTGATTTAACTTGTTTATAGCTTGATAAATAGCTTATAAATAATATATAAATGGTAAAATAGAAAAGGTTGTTCCATTACCTTAGTATGATGTTTCTCTATCATATTGATTCATAATATGGCCTTGTGTTTACAGAAAATATTGAGTGTTAAGTTTAACTTGCTCTCACATGATTTATTGCAATAGCTATTTGTCTTTTTCATAGAGGTTGATATACTTGTCCAAATGGCTTGAAATTTGGACAATAGACTTTTGGTAGCATGTGTAGGCCACTGTAAAATTGGTAGAATTTATTGTGCACTTTTGATATGTGTTCATAATTCCACCTAATGATTTAAATAAATTAAGAAAAGGCATTAAAAGAATTTATTTAGAAATGGACACTAAGCTTTCTGGTGTTCATTAGTCATGTGGGACATGTTGGTAAAGTTAGTTTTGTCCAAGTATATGTTTACAACATAAGTTAATAATTATTTCTTGCAAATGAGGTTTCTGAACAGAGTTGAGAATATTGTTAGTTACATATGCAAATGATGTTTTCATGTCTTGTGTGCTATAACAAAGTTGTTGAGAATTTCATGATCTAGCTGCTGTTAAATTTTGGTGGCATCTGGCCATATGGTTTAGAAACTACAGCTGTTTAAAGTTAGGTTACAGAATTGCTTGCTCTCTGTCTTGTTAGACCAGTTGCTGTGTTTATGTAAATTCGACATGTTAAACTTTGGAATCATGCTGTGATGATTATAAATGAAATGTAGATAATTTCCTAAGCTTTCCATAATGTCTTCTTGCAAGTCATTTGGATTTAGTGATCTCCAGTTATGATTAAATTACTCAGCTGTTGGTCTGATATCCAGAAGGTAGCAATTTCTAGTTCTAGTACTTTGATTAATTTTGCCATGCTAATGTGTTGAAGTGTGACTCATACCTTTGAAAGTACTTGGGTTGGTACCTTAGGATCTTATAAGACTTGTGTCTTGATTGATGTGTTTGCAATCTTCTATGTTATGCCTTAGTGAGGATTAAGTTAATTAGCTCTAGGTGTTTAGGAGAACTTTGGTATGCTTGTGTGATTACTTTGTTTATTGCACTTCTATGCATTCATACATATGCATTGTTGCACCTCATTTAGGTACGTTAGCTAAAGCACGTGAAGGACCTGATGTGGAGCCAACCCGAAGATGGAGTTGGTGGATCCATCCCGAAGATCGAAGGACCGAACAAGTGGTAGATTGGAAGATGCTCGCCAAGTGACTTCATCTGACATACTCTAACTTGAGTCGGATCCCAGGCAAGCCCCGGAGCATTATAAGCCTCCTATCTTCAAAGCAATTAATTCTATATATGTTATAAGTATTGTTGCATTAAGTGGTAGGAGTTGGTTGAAAACCTTGCTGCATTATATCATTCCTTGTCCAGATATATGAATCCTTGAATCCTACATAGACTAGGATCGAGTAGATGCTTAGCCCTGCTTTAAGCGGTAGAAGTCAGGTGATTTCCTGTCACCTGCGAGATATAGGGATATTCATATATGGCACGGTTGGCTATATTTGCTATCGTGGAATGGAACCATGTGTTAATAAAATGAAATGAGACCGGGCGGGATGACGATAGTGAAGCAACAAGGCATGGAGGTCTTGGGTGTGAATCTATCCCCGTCTGAGTCGTTTAAGGACCGATTCGCTGTACGTCCTTGAGTCATGTTGAACGCAGTCTAACACTTAGTTGGCCGGATAAGTCGTTCCGACCGCGAAGCCGAGTAATGTGATTCAGGCCGGGAATCGAATGGTAGGTTGCTTCTTGGAGGAGAGAAAGGATGTGCTTGGGGACATTGGCGTGAGACCAAGGGGGGTTAGAGTCCCTATCACCTGGCAGAGTGTCGCCCTTGGGGTCGCGACATCATTCGGACCCGCGATTCCTGAATCATATGAAAGGTGGCCTGTGCGACCCTGGCAGGGGTCTGCACGGTGAGTGTTAGAAATACCCCTCCAGCTGGATAGGAATTCGATTCGAATCGCCGTCGCTCCCGGTTAGTGAGCACTTGACTTGAGCAGCGGCAACGTAGATTCCATTAAATTGAACGGATGGTTAATTGGATCACGATGGAAAGGTTGCCTCAATTTATACCTGCTATGGTTAATATTGTTTGCTCCTAATAAAGTGAGTGCTCTAGTACAGGTTCTAATATAGATGACAGGTTAATGATAATTAACTTGATGCTTAAGCATTAATGATTGATCATCTATATTAAGCTTTTATGCAAAATGTTGTCAAGCTAGCCCCACTTCATATCAGCCTTGCATGATCCTTGGTGTCACCTTATTTCTGGTTTCTGACGGGTAAGTCTAGCTGAGTACCTTCTCGTACTCAGGGTTTTATCCCCACTTGTTGCAGGTTATGATGTATCATGGCGGCTGCAAGAGTTGGTTGACTCCTGCCGTAGTGGCGGAGTGTGATCACGGGCATGATCCTTCTTATTTACCTTATCTCTAATGCTTTTGTTGGAAGTCGACCGTGGTACTGGCATGTATTTGAAATAAGATTAATGTTAGTTTCAAATTACTTTGCTTCCGCTACTTTTGAACTTAAGTTGTAATAACTATGTTGAACTCCGATGTATATTGAATTACTTGTGAAATGGTTGTAACATGTGACTTGTTATGTTGAATCACTACGATCTTGGCTTGTATGTTGGTTGGTTTGAAATCCCTCGTGATTTCATTGGACTACCGGAGTTATATGGGCTCAAGTGCGAGAATTTGATCATTTCGGTGATTGTTTTTGTACTTGTGCTCTTATAATTTGGACGGTTCCGTTACAGCTGGTATCGGAGCAAGATTCAACATTAAACTTGTCATATGTGTATTTAAAACAAAGGTTTTGTTTTATAAAATCAGTTTTATCAACTTATAGTTATATATAGGTTTGTCAAATCTAAATTTTAAACCTAAGTATGCCAGTGGTCAATTTCCTTATGCCCATATAAGGATTATTAGGTGGCTTATATAAGTACTAACTTGGGGTTTTTCATTTATGCATCTACGCCCAGGCCAAGGTATGTATGTGTGATGACTCTCCCACACTATGCTACCCGGTGTGTCAGATTAGAGGTAGCCTTCATATATGAAATAGCCATATATGTTGCTAGTTTACTTTTATGCAACGTCGCACCTACGCTCAGGTAAGTGTGAGTTGTGAGAGCATGACCGTACAACCCTCGGTCTAGGGGAGAGCTAGTTTTGGTTACTGGATTATTTACATGTTACACACATGTATATATGAAGGTACTTAATTGTGGGTGATCGAATGATTCGGGTAGTTTTGGTGCTACATGTATATATACAGGGGTATATGTATATGGGAGTACTTAGAATTTTACTTCTCTGCTTTCATTGTGTGCTATATTGGGAAATGTTGGGCTGCAATGAAACTTTTCTGCAGGTACGCTAACCACGAATGCGTAAGTCGAATGTAGCTGACGACTAGCTATATATCGAGAGAGTGCGTGTTATGCCACCGACATAGAACGTGATCGCCACCTTAGGTTGGCAATCTTGTGAGGACGAATAGGACGAAGCATGCATCTTCATGATTGTTGCTTTATACATGACTATGTTCCTTTCACCCTTGTTCAAATGATAAGTAACTTGTGATCAATGTAGTACACTATCCTTCTTGTGTGAAGCTAAACAAAAATGTCTTACTCTATGTTGCTCACCCAAGCGTTTACCAATGCTTTAGACCTCACTTAAATAATTATGGATTCTCATAAATGAATTAAATTGGTGTTGGTCTAAGGTAACAATGTTTAGAGCCACTAGGATGATATGTTTGTGTGCTCTCTTGTTAAGTAGAACAAAGACAAACTTTGTTTTGCTTATTAAACGTTGGCTGCTAGAACGATTTCTGTTGTAGTGATGCTTTCATGGTCATAATGGTGTTTTCTGTAGTTATGGAGAATATCAAAGTTGTAGCTAACTTACTTTTCTAGCTTGTCCTAAAATTTCATGACCCTAGGTCTTATGGTTTGAGAGTTATAAATTTTAGAAGTTTGTTGTCAGAATTTGCTCATGTTCAGAACAAATCTGAATGTTTGCTTTATTTGACCTGTGTGCATATGGAATCATGTCTTGGAGATAATAGAAGAAGTGTAGTACTTTTTCTAAGCTTTCCAAATTGTCCTATAGCACCAATTGGGGTGGTCTAAATCTCTACTTATGAGCTTGTAAAGTGGAATGACAGAATCTGTCCAAATCTGGGCAGAGATGTCTTCTTTGTCTTGTCTGGCCTTGTTAGATATAGAATCATCTTAATATGATAATAAGAAAGTTATAGACAACTTAATAAGCTTTACATAAAGTTAAGGCTCAGCCTTGTTGGACCCCTAGAACTCCAGTTATGCAATTTTGAAGTTCTTGTCAGTTTTCTGTCCATATTGGTACAGATCTGAAACTTCAGCATGTTTGACCATGCTAACCTATGATTTAGCTTTTGGTATTAATAACTAATGTGTAGCCATCTTTTAAGCTTTCTATAAAGTCTAGGATCACCTTTATGGGATGTCTACAACCTCAGCTATGGTCGAAACAATTAACTACTATGTTGCTGTCCATGTTCTGTGCCCATGCTAAGTAGCCACCTTAGCTAGCGTTTGTCTTAGGCTAAACTCGTAGTTAGTTCTTGCTTTAGATGAATGTTTGTTATGGGTGAGCCTGATGCTTAGTAGTGGTTGCTTAAGCTAATTGGATTGGATCTCTCCAATGCTTGACTATGATGTTTGTATGTATGCTTGTTAGTTAATTAGTGTCATAGTTGTCACTTCGATTGTCTTCGGTAAGTATACGAGTGTCGAGTAGCTTTATCTTAGAGCAATACTCGAGTTACGCGAAACGATCTCTTGGCATCATCCCCAATTAGGTTCTTTTCCTTATGAGCCCAAGTCTGGACCATTAAATATTTGTGTATACCATGATTGTCCTGCAACCGCACGTGAATACCTTTGTTTGATCTACTAGCCAAGATAGTTTCTCTTCAACTCTTCCTTTTGGCTATAGTTGTTTGATGCCAAGTTGTAAGACCCTTAACTGAATCCTTGTTGGACCTTTCGGTTACCTCTCCTAAAGGTTAGCTAGTGTGACGCAATGTATCCATGCTATGGCCTCTAAATCGTGTGCTTGCAAATTCATGCATCTACCTTATCAACCCAATCTATGCCATTTGAAATTCCTCATTGGGTGCATGTTCAGTAATGGTGTTGTGAGTAGCAACTAATGGTGCCGCGACGAAACCGAGAGCCTCCTGTGGGTGCACACACAAGGTTGTACTGCTCGGCACGCGCTGGTATCATGGTTTCTAATCGTAATCCATTGCAGAACAACACTGATGTGATTTTCACGTGACCTCCTTCCTTGATTGTTTTTCCATATCTTATCGAAAGACCCTTATATTGAACCAAAAGTAGTAAAACTTCCTCCTGAAGTTGCTAAGAGGATAACCTTTGAAGAACCGGCCACCGACATAAACATTAACATACTACAAGAGGTGGTAGACAAGTGACTCTACTTAGTTGTCAGACTATTGACGAACGTCATCTAGTGAGCAACGTATCTCATTTCTGTTGGATAAGAATCGATTGTCACATTACGCAAGTCTTAACCTTTGTATGCATAATGACCATACCATTGAGATCAACCATCTCTGGTGAGACTCCGTATCTGCTGACTTCAATGGCAACCATCTGCTTTGTATCAACCGTAATTATTGTGATCAAGAATGAAGATTTGAACTTTTTAGTGTTGAGAGACAACTAATTAGTTACCAATAGGAAGGTTAATCTCCAGCTAGGTAACAACTCTTTGGTAGCTATGAAGGCTATGTCTTACAGAGCAATAACCAACAAGAAGTTAATCAACTAGCCAACAACTTGAGTGATACTCTATCTTCCGGAGCCATTGTGATCAAGTCAATTCCATCTTGGACAATCACACAGATAGTGCAAGATGTTCTATCAGCTAAGGTGAAGAAGTAGATAAAGTATGTGTTTTGCCTTGCAAAAGTAACCCGCAAGTTCAAAGCGTGTGCATCCTCGAATTGATATGTAATTTAATAGTCGAGATCTGCTGTTGGATGACCCTTTGAGGTCTCACAGATACTAGTTTACACTCTTTCATTTGCTTTTGCTTTCTCGTATCCCTAATGTACGAGCAGCCTTGGTTTCTACAAATCAATGTATGCCATCGCGAAACAAAAGCAATTTGAAAAGTGTTAAACAACAGATTTTCCATCTTGGAGCTGCTGTTTGATCCTAAAAAGGAAGCCTCAAGGTGAAAGTTGGCCTGACAAAGTTGTTATGCTGCAAGTCAACTCAACTTACAGTGCAACTAAGTAATAAAGGAAAATTTTTACTCAATCGCTTGGTGGTAGACTACTCCCCGCGGTTAAGTGAATAATCACAACTTTTGTTGTCCTTAAGGCCTCGTTACATCTTTCTTAGGAAATTATTTTCCTAAGATGACATACTTTGGTACCTTATACATGTTTTTACCAAGAGGTTGCATCTGATTCAACCTAGATAACGATTGCCTTTAGAAAGGAGAATCTTCTTAGGTAACTTTTGGCAGAAATACGAAGCCGACAGAGTCCGCTATCACATTCACTAACCCATCAACAAACTCAGATAATACAGTGTTGTCATCAGAGAAAGAGAACTGCACACATGGAACCTCAAGTAGTTTTCCATTAGTTGATATCGGAATGTTTGAACATTTACGATCAACCTAGACCCTGTCTATTGGTTAGTCAGTATCCTATAGCCTCAGAGAATGTTTGTCATCTATGATCTCACCCTTTTGGAAGGTTGTACTCAAGCCATTTTGGTAGAGAACTGCTTTTCAAAACCGTGTGGATATAGAGTCATTTCAACGAGTATACTTCTGAAGACTTTGGTTTGATGTAAAGTTCATACGGACTATGCTGTGTTCACTAAAGAGTCAGATCCTTGTGAGTGGTTCACTCATGGACCAAATGATCTCCGTACTTTGAGAATGCAGTACTGTGCTATCTTGGATTCCTCCCAAAGTAACAATGCTTCATGGAAGTCAATGAAGGAAATTCTTCAGACAAATTTTACCATGAAGAGTAAGTATCAGAAAATGCCTTTGACCAAACTGTTCACCGACGTTGAAGCCTTGTAGCTGAATGCTATAGCAAATGTTGGGAACTTGATAACGTGTCTCTCTTCCTTAAAAGGTCTTCCATTCCGAATCTCGGGACGCGATTCTTTTAAGGGGGGAGGGCTGTAACACCCCAGGTGTTTATCACCAATTAAGTAGTGGGTTAAGCTCAAACATGATAGATTAGTGGAGATGACGATGCCAAAGTTAAACCTATGGAAATAAACCCTAATCTAAATTTGGATGTGGCACCCTCGCTTACATATAGGCTCAATTAAAAGATATATGCTTGGGTGTTGCTATCAAAGTATCTTCACATGTCTCACCTCAATAACTATCTATATTGACCCTTGGAAAAGTTTCATGAAGTTTGGAATCAAAAAGTCACATGAAATGATAAGTTCCATTCCTATTGAAATTTGCCCCATTAAGTTAATGGAACTATAGAACATCAACCAAACCTTGCAAACTAGCCAAATGACTCTAGATGAACTCTACAACACCTTAACTACACTTAGGACACGTAATGGAACAATGTTCATGTTGATCATTTTGCCTAATTATGCTTCTAATTGGTGGTTGACCATGTATGGGGCCTAGAGCCCTGTGGTTTGACCATTTCAAAAGTGTGACCTAGAAGCTTTGCATGACTGTGCACCCTTTGACAAAGTTGTAGAGAATTTTATAAGGAACAAACTTTGTTTAAGAGTCAAGTCATGAAAATGTGTGTAACATGCTCAAACAGGGCCCACAAGTCAGTTTTAGGGCTGATTTCAGCACTTAGCCATTTTAATCCCTGATTTCGGTGTTGTCGACATTGACATCTCCAAATTTTGCTAAGCAACTTGAGTTGGTCCAAAATAAAGTTCAAGATTATATGGAGAGGAGAATGCAAAAAGTTGCACTAAGTTTGATCGAGTTTCGACCTCCGAAAGCGATTTCCGTGATCGATGTTAACATATTGACACTATCATCTGGGGCTTAATTATCCACTGTTACAAAGCTCAAATGGTTGGGCACCTTAAATAAGAAACGTAGAGCAGACCGAGGTGAGCAAATCGTTTAGGGCCAATGTCTAATTCTGCCTAGAAGCGGCCCAAAACGGCGTTCCACCTTGCCCATGTCGCTGCCCGCCACGTGCTCGCTCGAATGCCTCCTAACGCGGCCGAGCGTGGCAGCCATGCACAGTGCATGTTTGCCTTGCTGCCGCGTGGTATGCAATCGCGAGCTTGCTCTCTCCTGAGCTTGATCTTTGCTCCCCTCTCGCACCCTTTGCCTCTCTCGCCTTTTCGCGCTGTTGTAGCCGCCACGCTCCACCATTGGCCGAGCTCCATGGCCACCAACGTTCTCGTACTCCGGCCTCCCTCCACCTGAATGGACCGCCACACCACCTTCGCCATGCCATGGCACGCGCAGCACCTCTTCCCCGGCCTTGACCTTCACCGGAGCGCCGCCGCCGCCATTACGCATCGTGGACCGCCACGCCGTGGCCGAGCCACTGCCGACCAAGCCATATCCTCAGCCACCCATGGATGCAAAATGCCACAGCGTGCTCGTGCCCTTCAGAGCGCTCCTGAACCGAGCCAGAGCCGCCTCTGCAGTTCCATAGCAAGAGATGTTTTATGTCTTGTCCGGATAACAAGTTGTTGAGAATTTCATGATCTAGCTGCTGTTAAATTTTGGTGGCATCTGGCCATATGGTTAGAAACTACAGCTGTTTAAAGTTAGGTTACAGAATTGCTTTGCTCTCTGTCTTGTTAGACCAGTTGCTGTGTTTATGTAAATTCGACATGTTAAACTTTGGAATCATGCTGTGATGATTATAAATGAAATGTAGATAATTTCCTAAGCTTTCCAGTAATGTCTTCTTGCAAGTCATTTGGATTTAGGGATCTCCAGTTACGATTAAATTACTCAGCTGTTGGTCTGATATCCAGAAGGTAGCAATTCTAGTTCTAGTACTTTGATTAATTTGCCATGCTAATGTGTTGAAGTGTGACTCATACCTTTGAAAGTACTTGGGTTGGTACCTTAGGATCTTATAAGACTTGTGTCTTGATTGATGTGTTTGCAATCTTCTATGTTATGCCTTAGTGAGGATTAAGTTTAATTAGCTCTAGGTGTTTAGGAGAACTTTGGTATGCTTGTGTGATTACTTTGTTTATTTGCACTTCTATGCATTCATACATATGCATTGTTGCACCTCATTTAGGTACGTTAGCTAAAGCACGGGAAGGACCTGATGTGGATCCAACCCGAAGATGGAGTTGGTGGATCCATCCCGAAGATCGAAGGACCGAACAAGTGGTAGATGGAAGATGCTCGCCAAGTGACTTCATCTGACATACTCTAACTTGAGTCGGATCCCAGGCAAGCCCCGGAGCATTATAAGCCTCCTATCTTCAAAGCAATTAATTCTATATATGTTATAAGTATTGTTGCATTAAGTGGTAGGAGTTGGTTGAAAACCTTGCTGCATTATATCATTCCTTGTCCAGATAGATGAATCCTGAATCCTACATAGACTAGGATCGAGTAGATGCTTAGCCCTGCTTTAAGCGGTAGAAGTCAGGTGATTTCCTGTCACCTGCGGATATAGGGATATTCATATATGGCACGGGTGGCTATATTGCTATCGTGGAATGGAACCATGTGTTAATAAAATAAAATGAGACCGGGCGGGATGACGATAGTGAAGCAACAAGGCATGGAGGCTTGGGTGTGAATCTATCCCCGTCTGAGTCGTTTAAGGACCGATTCGCTGTACGTCCTTGAGTCATGTTGAACGCAGTCTAACACTTAGTTGCCGGATAAGTCGTTCCGACCGCGAAGCCGAGTAATGTGATTCAGGCCGGAATCGAATGGTAGGTTGCTTCTTGGAGGAGAGAAAGGATGTGCTTGGACATTGGCGTGAGACCAAGGGGGGTTAGAGTCCCTATCCTGGCAGAGTGTCGCCCTTGGGGCCGCGACATTATTCGGACCCGCGATTCCTGAATCATATGAAACGGTGGCCTGTGCGACCCTGGCAGGGTCTGCACGGTGAGTGTTAGAAATACCCCTCCAGCTGGATAGGAATTCGATTCGAATCGCCGTCGCTCCGGTTAGTGAGCACTTGACTTGAGCAGCGGCAACGTAGATTCCATTAAATTGAACGGATGGTTAATTGGATCACGATGGAAAGGTTGCCTCAATTTA
The DNA here is from genome assembly GCA_020631735.1 of Saccharum officinarum. NCBI lineage: Eukaryota > Viridiplantae > Streptophyta > Magnoliopsida > Poales > Poaceae > Saccharum > Saccharum officinarum. The sequence continues at coordinate 4,881 of JAIWYO010008684.1, read as the reverse complement.
TACCTGCTATGGTTAATATTGTTTGCTCCTAATAAAGTGAGTGCTCTAGTACAGGTGCTACTATAGATGACAGGTTAATGATAATTTACTTGATGCTTAAGCATTAATGATTGATCATCTATATTAAGCTTTTATGCAAAATGTTGTCAAGCTAGCCCCCCTTCATATCAGCCTTGCATGATCCTTGGTGTCACCTTATTTCTGGTTTCTGACGGTAAGTCTAGCTGAGTACCTTCTCGTACTCAGGGTTTTATCCCACTTGTTGCAGGTTATGATGTATCATGGCGGCTGCAAGAGTTGGTTGACTCCTGCCATAGTGGCGGAGTGTGATCACGGGCATGATCCTTCTTATTTACCTTATCCCTAATGCTTTTGTTGGAAGTCGACCGTGTACTGGCATGTATTTGAAATAAGATTAATGTTAGTTTCCAAATTACTTTGCTTCCGCTACTTTTGAACTTAAGTTGTAATAACTATGTTGAACTCCGATGTATATTCAATTACTTGTGAAATGGTTGTAACATGTGACTTGTTATGTTGAATCACTACGATCTTGGCTTGTATGTTGGTTGGTTTGAATTCCCTCGTGATTTCATTGGACTACCGGAGTTATATGGGCTCAAGTGCGAGAATTTGATCATTTCGGTGATTGTTTTGTACTTGTGCTCTTATAATTTGGACGGTTCCGTTACAGCGGTATCGGAGCAAGATTCAACATTAAACATGTCATATGTGTATTTAAAAACAAAGGTTTTGTTTTATAAAATCAGTTTTATCAACTTATAGTTTTATATAGGTTTGTCAAATCTAAATTTTAAACCTAAGTATGCCAGTGGTCAATTTCCTTATGCCCATATAGGATTATTAGGTGGCTTATATAAGTACTAACTTGAGGGTTTTTTCAATTATGCATCTACGCCCAGGCCAAGGTATGTATGTGTGATGACTCTCCCACACTATGCTACCCGGTGTGTTAGATTAGAGGTAGCCTTCATATATAAATAGCCATATATGTTGCTAAGTTTACTTTTATGCAACGTCGCACCTACGCTCAGGTAAGTGTGAGTTGTGAGAGCATGACCGTACAACCCTCGGTCTAGGGGAGAGCTAGTTTTTGGTTACTGGATTATTTACATGTTACACACATGTAGATATGAAGGTACTTAATTGTGGGTGATCGAATGATTCGGGTAGTTTTGGTGCTACATGTATATATACAGGGGTATATGTATATGGGAGTACTTAGAATTTTACTTCTCAGCTTCATTGTGTGCTATATTAGGAAATGTTGGGCTGCAATGAAACTTTTCTGCAGGTACGCTAACCACGAATGCGTAAGTCGAATGTAGCTATCGACTAGCTATATATCGAGAGAGTGCGTGTTATGCCACCGACATAGAACGTGATCGCCACCTTAGGTTGGCATCTTGTGAGGACGAATAGGACGAAGCATGCATCTTCATGATTATTGCTTTATACATGACTATGTTCCTTTCACCCTTGTTCAAATGATAAGTAACTTGTGATCAATGTAGTACACTATCCTTCTTGTGTGAAGCTAAACAAAAATGTCTTACTCTATGTTGCTCCACCCAAGCGTTTACCAATGCTTTAGACCTCACTTAAATAATTATGGATTCTCATAAATGAATTAAATTGGTGTTGGTCTAAGGTAACAATGTTTAGAGCCACTAGGATGATATGTTTGTGTGCTCTCTTGTTAAGTAGAACAAAGACAAACTTTGTTTTGCTTAGTAAACGTTGGCTGCTAGACGATTTCTGTTGTAGTGATGCTTTCGTGGTTATACTGGTGTTTTCTGTAGTTATGGAGAATATCAAAGTTGTAGCTAACTTACTTTTTCTAGCTTGTCCTAAAATTTCATGACCCTAGGTCTTATGGTTTGAGAGTTATAAATTTTAGAAGTTTGTTGTCAGAATTTGCTCATGTTCAGAACAAATCTGAATGTTTGCTTTATTTGACCTGTGTGCATATGGAATCATGTCTTGGAGATAATAGAAGAAGTGTAGTACTTTTCTAAGCTTTCCAAATTGTCCTATAGCACCAATTGGGGTGGTCTAAATCTCTACTTATGAGCTTGTAAAGTGGAATGACAGAATCTGTCCAAATCTGGGCAGAGATGTCTTCTTTGTCTTCTGGCCTTGCTAGATATAGAATCATCTTAATATGATAATAAGAAAGTTATAGACAACTTAATAAGCTTTACATAAAGTTAAGGCTCAGCCTTGTTGGACCCCTAGAACTCCAGTTATGCAATTTTGAAGTTCTTGTCAGTTTTCTGTCCATATTGGTACAGATCTGAAACTTCAGCATGTTTGACCATGCTAACCTATGATTTAGCTTTGTATTAATAACTAATGTGTAGCCATCTTTTTAAGCTTTCTATAAAGTCTAGGATCACCTTATGGGATGTCTACAACCTCAGCTATGGTCGAAACAATTAACTACTATGTTGCTGTCCATGTTCTGTGCCCATGCTAAGTAGCCACCTTAGCTAGCGTTTGTCTTAGGCTAAACTCGTAGTTAGTTCTTGCTTTAGATGAATGTTTGTTATGGGTGAGCCTGATGCTTAGTAGTGGTTGCTTAAGCTAATTGGATTGGATCTCTCCAATGCTTGACTATGATGTTTGTATGTATGCTGTTAGTTAATTAGTGTCATAGTTGTCACTTCGATTGTCTTCGGTAAGTATACGAGTGTCGAGTAGCTTTATCTTAGAGCAATACTCGAGTTACGCGAAACGATCTCTTGGCATCATCCCCAATTAGGTTCTTTTTCCTTATGAGCCCAAGTCTGGACCATTAAATATTTGTGTATACCATGATTGTCCTGCAACCGCACGTGAATACCTTTGTTTGATCTACTAGCCAAGATAGTTTCTCTTCAACTTTCCTTTTGGCTATAGTTGTTTTGATGCCAAGTTGTAAGACCCTTAACTGAATCCTTGTTGGACCTTTCGGTTACCTCTCCTAAAGGTTAGCTAGTGTGACGCAATGTATCCATGCTATGGCCTCTAAATCGTGTGCTTGCAAATTCATGCATCTACCTTATCAACCCAATCTATGCCATTTGAAATTCCTCATTGGGTGCATGTTCAGTAATGGTGTTGTGAGTAGCAACTAATGGTGCCGCGACGAAACCGAGAGCCTCCTGTGGGTGCACACACAAGGTTGTACTGCTCGGCACGCGCTGGTATCATGGTTTCTAATCGTAATCCATTGCAGACACAACACTGATGTGATTTTCACGTGACCTCCTTCCTTGATTGTTTTTCCATATCTTATCGAAAGACCTTATATTGAACCAAAAGTAGTAAAACTTCCTCCTGAAGTTGCTAAGAGGATAACCTTTGAAGAACGGCCACCGACATAAACATTAACATACTACAAGAGGTGGTAGACAAGTGACTCTACTTAGTTGTCAGACTATTGACGAACGTCATCTAGTGAGCAACGTATCTCATTTCTGTTGGATAAGAATCGATTGTCACATTACGCAAGTCTTAACCTTTGTATGCATAAATGACCATTACCATTGAGATCAACCATCTCTGGTGAGACTCCGTATCTGCTGACTTCAATGGCAACCATCTGCTTGTATCAACCGTAATTATTGTGATCAAGAATGAAGATTTGAACTTTTTAGTGTTGAGAGACAACTAATTAGTTACCAATAGGAAGGTTAATCTCCAGCTAGGTAACAACTCTTTGGTAGCTATGAAGGCTATGTCTTACAGAGCAATAACCAACAAGAAGTTAATCAACTAGCCAACAACTTGAGTGATACTCTATCTTCCGGAGCCATTGTGATCAGTCAATTCCATCTTGGACAATCACACAGATAGTGCAAGATGTTCTATCAGCTAAGGTGAAGAAGTAGATAAAGTTGTGTTTTTGCCTTGCAAAAGTAACCCGCAAGTTCAAAGCGTGTGCATCCTCGAATTGATATGTAATTTAATAGTCGAGATCTGCTGTTGGATGACCCTTTGAGGTCTCACAGATACTAGTTTACACTCTTTCATTTGCTTTTGCTTTCTCGTATCCCTAATGTACGAGCAGCCTTGGTTTCTACAAATCAATGTATGCCATCGCGAAACAAAAGCAATTTGAAAAGTGTTAAACAACAGATTTTCCATCTTGGAGCTGCTGTTTGATCCTAAAAAGGAAGCCTCAAGGTGAAAGTTGGCCTGACAAAGTTGTTATGCTGCAAGTCAACTCAACTTACAGTGCAACTAAGTAATAAAGGAAAATTTTTACTCAATCGCTTGGTGGTAGACTACTCCCCGCGGTTAAGTGAATAATCACAACTTTTGTTGTCCTTAAGGCCTCGTTACATCTTTCTTAGGAAATTATTTTTCCTAAGATGACATACTTTGGTACCTTATACATGTTTTTACCAAGAGGTTGCATCTGATTCAACCTAGATAACGATTGCCTTTAGAAAGGAAATCTTCTTAGGTAACTTTGGCAGAAATACGAAGCCGACAGAGTCCGCTATCACATTCACTAACCCATCAACAAACTCAGATAATACAGTGTTGTCATCAAAGAAAGAGAACTGCACACATCCACTTGACCCACGTCACCTAGGTGTTCTATCAGGTGTGTCCAAAGCAATTTTTGAGACTGTGGTAAGCTCGGCGGAAGGCGTGCACCTATCTTGCTCCAATACTAAGATTATCTTCAAACGGACAAATATGAGATTCCACATGACCTAGGTCACCAAGGTGTTCTATCGGGTGTGTCCAAAGCAATTTTTGAGACTGTGGTATGTTCAGCGCAAACCATGCACTTATCTTGCGTTAAGAATAGCACTATCTCCAAACAGACCGAAACGAGCATCCACTTGACCCACGTCACCTCTG
>JAIWYO010008683.1:0-39854 GCA_020631735.1 Saccharum officinarum | reverse complement strand
GCGCAAGCCGTGCACCTATCTTGCTCCAATACTAAGACTCTCTCCAAACGGACCGAAATGAGATTCCACATGACGCAGGTCACCTAGGTGTTCTATCGGGTGTGTCAAAAGCGATTTTGAGCCTGTGGTACGTTCAGGGCAAACCGTGCACCTATCTTGCGTCAAGAATAGCACTATCTCAAACGGACCGAAACGAAGCATCCACTTGAGCCTCGTCACCTAGGAGTACCAAGGGTGCGTTCAAAACGATTTCTGAGGCTATGGTACGTTTGGCGCATACCGTGCACCATTTCTTGCACCGATACTAACACTGACTCTAAACGGACCGAAATGAGATTCCACATGACCCACGTCACCTAGGTGTTCTATCGGTGTGTCCAAAATGATTTTTGAGCCTGTGGTATGTTCAGCGCAAAACCATGCACCTATTCTTGCGTCAAGATTAGCACTATCTCTAAACGGACCGAAACGAGCATCCACTTGAGCCTCGTCACCTAGGAGTACCATTGGGTGCGTTCAAAACGATTTCTGAGCCTACGGTACGTTTGGCGCAAACTGTGCACCTATCTTACACCGATACTAACACTGTCTCTAACGGACCGAAATGAGATTCCACATGACCCACGTCACCTAGGTGTTCTATCTGGTGTGTCCAAAACGATTTTCAAGCCTATGGTACGCTCGCGCAAGCCGTGCACCTATCTTGCTCCAATACTAAGACTCTCTCCAAACGGACCGAAATGAGATTCCACATGACGCAGGTCACCTAGGTGTTCTATCAGGTGTGTCCAAAGCGATTTTGGAGCCTGTGGTACGTTCAGGGCAAACCGTCCACCTATCTTGGTCAAGAATAGCACTATCTCTAAACGGACCGAAACGAAGCATCCACTTGAGCCTTGTCACCTAGGAGAACCATAGGGTCCGTTCAAAACGATTTCTGAGGCTATGGTATGTTTGGTGCGTACTGTGCAACCATCTTGCACCGATACTAACACTGACTCTAAACGGACCAAAATGAGATCCCACATGACCCACGTCACCTAGGTGTTCTATCGGGGTGTCCAAAATGATTTTTGAGCCTGTGGTATGTTCAGCGGAAAACCATGCACCTTTCTTGCGTCAAGATTAGCACTATCTCTAAACGGACCGAAACGAGCATCCACTTGAGCCTCGTCACCTAGGAGTACCATCGGGTGCGTTCAAAACGATTTCTGAGCCTACGGTACGTTTGGCGCAAACTGTGCACCTATCTTACACCAATACTAACACTGTCTCTAAACGGACCAAATGAGATTCCACATGACCCATGTTACCTAGGTGTTCTATCTGGTGTGTCCAAAACGATTTTCAAGCCTATGGTACGCTCGGCGCAAGTCGTGCACCTATTTTGCTTCAATACTAAGAATCTCTCCAAACGGACCGAAATGAGATTCCACATGACCCACGTCACCTAGGTGTTCTGTCGGGTGTGTCCAAAGCGATTTGGAGCCTGCGGTACGTTCAGGGCAAACCGTGCACCTATCTTGCGTTAAGAATAGCACTATCTCCAAACGGACGGAAACGAGAATCCACTTGAGCCTCATCACCTAGGAGTACCATAGGGCCCGTTCAAAATGATTTCTGAGGTTATGGTATGTTTGGCGCATACCGTGCACCTATGTTGCACCGGTACTAACACCATCTCTAAACGGACCGAAATGAGATTCCACATGACCCACGTCACCTATGTGTTCTATCTGGTGTGTCCAAAATGATTTTCAAGCCTATGGTACGCTCGGCGCAAGCCATGCACCTATCTTGCTCTAATACTAAGACTCTCTCCAAATGGACCGAAATGAGATTCCACATGACGCAGGTCACCTAGGTGTTCTATCGGGTGTGTTCAAAGCGATTTTAGAGCCTGTGGTACGTTCAGGGCAAACCGTGCACCTATCTTTCATCAAGAATAGCACTATGTCCAAACGGACCAAAACGAGCATCCACTTGAGCCTCGTCACCTAGGAGAACCATAGGGTCCGTTCAAAACGATTTCTGAGGTTATGGTATGTTTGGCGCATACCATGCAACTATCTTGCACCGATACTAACACTGACTCTAAACGGACCGAAATGAGATTCCACATGACCCACATCACCTAGGTGTTCTATCGGGTGTGTACAAATTGATTTTTGAGCCTGTGGTATGTTCAGCGCAAAACCATGCACCAATCTTGCGTCAAGATTGGCACTATCTCCAAACGGACCGAAACGAGCATCCACTTGAGCCTCATCACGTAGGAGTACGATCTGGTGCATTCAAAATGAATTTTGAGCCTACGGTACGTTTGGCAAACTGTGCACCTCTCTTAAACCGATACTGACAGTGTCTTTAAACGGACCGAAATGAGATTCCACATGACCCACGTCACCTAGGTGTTCTATCGGGTGTGTCCAAAATGATTTTTGAGCCTGTGGTATGTTCAGCGCAAAACCATGCACCAATCTTGCGTCAAGATTAGTACTATCTCCAAACGGACCGAAACGAGCATCCACATGAGCCTCGTCACCTAAGAGTACCATCGGGTGCGTTCAAAACAATTTCTGAGCCTACGGTACGTTTGGCGTAGACCGTGCACCTATCTTACACTGATACTAACACTTCTCTCAACGGACTGAAAGAGATCCACATGACCCATGTCACATAGGTGTTCTATCAGGTGTGTCCATAATGATTTTGAAGCCTATGGTACACTCGACGCAAGCCATGCACCTATCTTGCTCCAATACTAAGACTCTTTCCAAACGGACCGAAATGAGATTCCACAAGACCCAGGTCGCCATGTGTTCTATTGGGTGTGTCCAAAGCGATTTTCGAGCCTGTGGTACATTCAGCGCAAACCGTGCACCTGTCTTGTGTTAAGAATAACACTATCCACAAATGGACCGAAACGAGCATCCACTTGAGCCTTGTCACCTAGGAGTACCATCGGGTGCGTTCAAAACGATTTCTAAGGCTACGGAATGTTTGGCGCAAACCGTGTACCTATCTTGCACAATACTAACACTGTCTCTAAAACGGACCGAAATGAGATTCCACAAGACCCACGTCACCTAGGTGTTCTATTGGGTGTGTCCAAAATGATTTTTGAGCATGTGGTATGTTCAGAGCAAAACCATGCACCAATCTTGCGTCAAGATTAGCACTATCTCCAAACGGACCAAAACGAGCATCCACTTGAGCCTCGTCACCTAGGAGTACCATCGGGTGCGTTCAAAACAATTTCTGAGCCTATGGTACGTTTGGCGCAAACCGTGCACCTATCTTACACCGATACTAACACTGTCTCTAAACGGACCGAAATGAGATTCCACATGACCCACGTCACCGAGGTGTTCTATCGGTTGTGTCCAAATTGATTTTTGAGCCTGTGGTATGTTCAGCGCAAAACCATGCACCTATCTTGCGTCAAGATTAGCACTATCTGCAAACGGACCAAAACAAGCATCCACTTGAGCCTCATCACGTAGGAGTTCGATCGGGTGCGTTCAAAATGATTTCTGATCCTATGGTACGTTTGGCGCAAACTATGCACCTATCTTAAACCGATACTGACACTGTCTCTAAACGGACCGAAATGAGATTCCACATGACCCTAGTCACCTAGGTGTTCTATCTAGTGTGTCCAAAATGATTTTCAAGCCTATTGTACGCTCGGCGTAAGCCATGCACCTATTTTGCTCCAATACTAAGACTCTCTCTAAATGGACCGAAATGAGATTCCACATGACCCAGGTCACCTAGGTGTTTTATTAGGTGTGTCCAAAGTGATTTTTGAGCCTATGGTACGTTCAGCGCAAACCATGCACATATCTTACGTTAAGAATAGCAGTATCTCTAAACGGACCGAAACGAGCATCCACTTGAGCCTCGTCATCTAGGAGTACCATTGGGTGCGTTGAAAACGATTTCTGAGCCTACGGTACGTTTGGCGCAAACCGTGCACCTATCCTACACCGATACTAACAATGTCTCTAAATGGACCGAAATGAGATTCCACATGACCCACGTCACCTAGGTGTTCTATCTGGTGTGTCCAAATGATTTTCAAGACTATGGTACGCTCAGCGCAAAGCCGTGCACCTATCTTGCTCCAATACTAAGACTCTCTCCAAACGGACCGAAATGAGATTCACATGACGCAGGTCACCTAGGTGTTCTATCAGGTGTGTCCAAAGCGATTTTGAGCCTATGGTACGTTCAGGGCAAACCGTGCACCTATCTTGGGTCAAGAATACTAACACTATCTCTAAACGGACCGAAAACGAGCATCCACTTGAGCCTTGTCACCTAGGAGTTCCATAGGGTCCGTTCAAAATGATTTCTGAGGTTATGGTATGTTTGGTGCATACTGTGCACCTATCTTGCACCGATACTAACACTGACTCTAAACGGACCAAAATGAGATTCCACATGACCCACGTCACCTAGGTGTTCTATCGGGTGTGTCCAAAATGATTTTTGAGCCTGTGGTATGTTCAGGCAAAACCATGCACCATTCTTGCGTCAAGATTAGCACTATCTCTAAACGGACCGAAACGAGCATCCACTTGAGCCTCGTCACCTAGGAGTACCATCGGGTGCGTTCAAAACGATTTCTGAGCCTACGGTACGTTTGGCGCAAACTGTGCACCTATCTTACACCAATACTAACACTGTCTCTAAACGGACCGAAATGAGATTCCACATGACCCATGTCACTAGGTGTTCTATCTGGTGTGTCCAAAATGATTTTTGAGCCTATGGTACGTTCAGGGCAAACCGTGCACCTATCTTGCGTCAAGACTAGCACTATCTCCAAACGGACGAAACGAGATCCACTTGAGCCTCATCACCTAGGAGTACCATCGGGTGCGTTCAAAATGATTTCTGAGCCTATGGTACGTTTGGCGGCAAACCGTGCACCTATCTTGCACCGATACTAACACATCTCTAAACGGACCGAAATGAGATTCCACATGACCCACGTCACCTAGGTGTTCTATCCAGGTGTTCCAAAATGATTTTGAAGCCTATGGTATGCTTGGCGCAAGCCATGCACCTATCTTGCTCCAATACTAAGACTCTCTCCAAACGGACCGAAATGAGATTCCACATGACCCAGGTCACCTAGGTGTTCTATCGGTGTGTCCAAAGCGATTTTTGAGCCTGTGGTACGTTCAGCGCAAACCATGCACCTATCTTGTGTTAAGAATAGCACTATTTCAAACGGACCGAAACGAGCATCCACTTGAGCCTCGTCACCTAGGAGTACCATCGGGTGCGTTCAAAACGATTTCTGAGCCTACGGTATGTTTGGCGCACACCGTGCACCTATCTTGCACCGATACTAACACTGTCTCTAAACGGACCGAAATGAGATTCCACATGACCCACGTCACCTAGGTGTTCTATTGGGTGTGTCCAAAATGATTTTTGAGCCTGTGGTATGTTCAGCGCAAAACCATGCACCAATCTTGCGTCAAGATTAGCACTATCTCCAAACGGACCGAAACGAGCATCCACTTGAGCCTCGTCACCTAGGAGTACCATCGGGTGCGTTCAAAACAATTTCTGAGCCTACGGTACGTTTGGCGCAAAACTGTGCACCTATCTTACACCGATACTACACTGTCTCTAAACGGACCGAAATGAGATTCCACATGACCCATGTCACCTAGGTGTTCTATCTGTGTGTCCAAAACGATTTTTAAGCCTATGGTACGCTCGGCGCAAGCCATGCACCTATCTTGCTCCAATACTAAGACTCTCTCCAAACGGACCGAAATGAGATTCCACATGACCCAGGTCACCTAGGTGTTCTATCAGGTGTGTCCAAAGCGATTTTGGAGCCTGTGGTACGTTCAGGGCAAACCGTGCACCTATCTTGCGTTAAGAATAGCACTATCTCCAAACGGACCGAAACGAGCATCCACTTGAGCCTCGTCACCTAGGAGTACCATAGGGTCCGTTCAAAATGATTTCTGAGGTTATGGTATGTTTGGCGCATACCGTGCACCTATCTTGCACCGATACTAACACTGCTCTAAAACGGACCGAAATGAGATTCCACATGACCCACGTCACCTAGGTGTTCTATCGGGTGTGTCCAAAATGATTTTTGAGCCTGTGGTATGTTCAGCGCAAAACCATGCACCAATCTTGCGTCAAGATAGCACTATCTCCAAACGGACCGAAACGAGCATCCACTTGAGCCTCGTCACCTAGGAGTACCATCGGGTGCGTTCAAAACGATTTCTGAGCCTATGGTATGTTTGGCGCAAACCGTGCACCTATCTTACACCGATACTAACACTGTCTCTAAACGGACCGAAATGAGATCCCACTTGACCCCCGTCACCTAGGTGTTCTATCGGGTGTGTCCAAAGTGATTTTTGAGCCTATGGTATGTTCAGCGCAAACCATGCACCTATCTTGCGTCAAGATTAGCACTATCTCTAAACAGACCGAAACGAGCATCCACTTGAGCCTCGTCACCTAGGTGTAATCGGGTGCGTTCAAAACGATTTCTGAGCCTACGGTACGTTTGGCGCAAACCGTGCACCTATCTAACACCGATACTAACACTGTCTCTAAACGGACCGAAATGAGATTCACATGACCCACGTCACCTAGGTGTTCTATCAGGTGTGTCAAAAATGATTTTCAAGCCTATGGTACGCTCAGCGCAAGCGTGCACCTATCTTGCTCCAATACTAAGACTCTCTCCAAACGGACCGAAATGAGATTTCACATGACCTATGTCACCTAGGTGTTCTATCGGGTGTGTCCAAAGCGATTTTGGAGCCTGTGGTACGTTCAGGGCAAACCGTGCACCTATCTTGCGTAAAGAATAGCACTATCTCTAAACGGACCGAAACGAGCATCCACTTGAGCCTCGTCACCTAGGAGAACCATACGGTGCGTTCAAAACGATTTCTGAGGTTATGGTGTGTTTGGCGCATACCGTGCACCTATCTTGCACCGATACTAACACTGACTCTAAACGGACCGAAATGAGATCCCACATGACCCACGTCACCTAGGTGTTCTATCGGTGTGTCCAAATGATTTTTGAGCCTGTGGTATGTTCAGCGGAAAACCATGCACCTATCTTGCGTCAAGATTAGCACTATCTCCAAACGGACCGAAACGAGCATCCACTTGAGCCTCGTCACCTAGGAGTACCATCGGGTGCGTTCAAAATGATTTCTGAGCCTACGGTACGTTTGGCGCAAACTGTGCACCTATCTTACACCGATACTAACACTGTCTCTAAACGGACCGAAATGAGATTCCACATGACCCACGTCACCTAGGTGTTCTATCTGGTGTGTCGAAAAATGATTTTCAAGCCTATGGTACGCTCAGCGCAGCCATGTACCTTTCTTGCTCCAATACTAAGACTCTCTCCAAACGGACCGAAATGAGATTTCACACGACCTATGTCACCTAGGTGTTCTATCGGGTGTGTCCAAAGCGATTTTGGAGCATGTGGTACGTTCAGGGCAAACCATGCACCTATCTTGCGTTAAGAATAGCACTATCTCCAAACACACGAAAACGAGAATCCACTTGAGCCTCATCACCTAGGAGTACCATAGGGCCGTTCAAAATGATTTCTGAGGTTATGGTATGTTTGGCGCATACCGTGCACCTATGTTGCACCGATACTAACACCATCTCTAAACGGACTGAAATGAGATCCCACATGACCCATGTCACCTAGGTGTTCTATCAGGTGTGTCCAAAATGATTTTGAAGCCTATGGTACGCTCGGCGCAAGCCGTGCACCTATCTTGCTCCAATACTAAGACTCTCTCCAAACGGACCGAAATGAGATTCCACATGACCCAGGTCACCTAGGTGTTCTATTGGGTGTGTCCGAAGCGATTTTTGAGCCTATGGTACGTTCAACGCAAACCGTGCACCCATCTTGCGTCAAGAATAGCACTATCTCCAAACGGACCGAAACGAGCATCCACTTGAGCCTCGTCACCTAGGAGTAACATCGGGTGCGTTCAAAATGATTTCTGAGGCTATGGTATGTTTGGCGCAAACCGTGCACCTATCTTGCACCGATACTAACACTGTCTCTAAACGGACCGAAATGAGATTCCACATGACCCACGTCACCTAGGAGTTCTATCGGGTGTGTCCAACATGATTTTTGAGCCTGTGGTATGTTCAGCGCAAAACATGCACCAATCTTGCGTCAAGATTAGCACTATCTCCAAACGGACCGAAACGAGCATCCACTTGAGCCTCATCACCTAGGAGTACCATCGGGTGCGTTCAAAAACGATTTCTGAGCCTATGGTACGTTTGGCGCAAACTGTGCACCTATCTTAAACGCGATACTGACACTGTCTCTAAACGGACCGAAATGAGATTCCACATGACCCTAGTCACCTAGGTGTTCTATCTAGTGTGTCCAAAACGATTTTCAAGGCTATTGTGCTCCAATCACTAAGACTCCTCTTCTAAATGGACCGAAATGAGATTCCACATGACCCAGTCACCTAGGTGTTCTATCGGGTGTGTCCAAAGCGATTTTTGAGCCTGTGGTACGTTCAGCGCAAACCATGCACCTCTTGCGTCAAGATAGCACTATCTCTAAACGGACCGAAACGAGCATCCACTTGAGCCTCGTCACCTAGGAGTACCATCGGGTGCGTTCAAAACGATTTCTGAGCCTACGGTACGTTTGGCGCAAAACTGTGCACCTATCTTACACCGATACTAACACTGTCTCTAAACGGACCGAAATGAGATTCCACATGACCCATGTCACCTAGGTGTTCTATTAGGTGTGTCCAAAATGATTTTCAAGCCTATGGTACGCTTGGCGCAAGCCATGCACCTATCTTGCTCCAATACTAAGACTCTCTCCAAACGGACCGAAATGAGATTCCATATGACCCAGGTCACCTAGGTGTTCTATCGGGTGTGTCCAAAGCGATTTTGGAGCCTGTGGTACGTTCAGGGCAAACCGTGCACCTATCTTGCGTTAAGAATAGCACTATCTCCAAACGGACCGAAAACGAGCATCCACTTGAGCCTCGTCACCTAGGAGTACCATAGGGCCCGTTCAAAATGATTTCTGAGGTTATGGTATGTTTGGCGCATACCGTGCACCTATCTTGCACCGATACTAACACTCTCTAAACGGACCGAAATGAGATTCCACATGACCCACGTCACCTAGGTGTTCTATCGGGTGTGTCCAAAATGATTTTTGAGCCTGTGGTATGTTCAGCGCAAAACCATGCACCAATCTTGCGTCAAGATAGCACTATCTCCAAACGGACCGAAAACGAGCATCCACTTGAGCCTCGTCACCTAGGAGTACCATCGGGTGCGTTCAAAACGATTTCTGAGCCTATGGTACGTGTTTGGCGCAAACCGTGCACCTATCTTACACCGATACTAACACTGTCTCTAAACGGACCGAAATGAGATCCCACATGACCCACGTCACCTAGGTGTTCTATCGGGTGTGTCCAAAATGATTTTTGAGCCTGTGGTATGTTCAGCGCAAAACCATGCACCTATCTTGCGTCAAGATTAAGCACTATCTCCAAACGGACCGAAACGAGCATCCACTTGAGCCTCGTCACCTAGGTGTTCCATCGGGTGCGTTCAAATGATTTTCTGAGCCTACGGTACGTTTGGCGCAAACCGTGCACCTATCTTACACCGATACTAACACTGTCTCTAAACGGACCGAAATGAGATTCCACATGACCCACGTCACCTAGGTGTTCTATCTGGTGTGTCAAAATGATTTTCAAGCCTATGGTACGCTCAGCGCAGCCATGCACCTATCTTGCTCCAATACTAAGACTCTCTCTAAACGGACCGAAATGAGATTCCACATGACCCAGGTCACCTAGGTGTTCTATCGGGTGTGTCCAAAGCGATTTTGGAGCCTGTGGTATGTTCAGCGCAAACCATGCACCTATCTTGCGTCAAGAATAGCACTATCTCCAAACACCGAAACGAGCATCCACTTGAGCCTCGTCACCTAGGAGTACCATAGGGTGCGTTCAAAATGATTTCTGAGCCTACGGTACGTTTGGCGCAACCGTGCACCTATCTTACACCGATACTAACACTATCTCTAAACGGACCGAAATGAGATCCACATGACCCACGTCACCTAGGTGTTCTATCAGGTGTGTCCAAAATGATTTTGAGCCTATGGTACGCTTCAGCGCAAGCCATGCACCTATCTTGCTCCAATACTAAGACTCTCTCCAAACGGACCGAAATGAGATTCCACATGACCAGGTCACCTAGGTGTTCTATCGGGTGTGTCCAAAGCGATTTTCGAGCCTGTGGTACGTTCAGCGCAAACCGTGCACCTATCTTGTTCAAGAATAACACTATCTCTAAACGGACCGAAACGAGCATCCACTTGAGCCTTGTCACCTAGGAGTACCATCGGGTCCGTTCAAAACGATTTCTGAGGTTATGGTATGTTTGGCGCATACCGTGCACCTATCTTGCACCGATACTAACACTGACTCTAAACGGACCGAAATGAGATCCCACATGACCCACGTCACCTAGGTGTTCTATCGGGTGTGTCCAAAATGATTTTTGAGCCTGTGGTATGTTCAGCGCAAAACCATGCACCTTTCTTGCGTCAAGATTAGCACTATCTCCAAACGGACCGAAACGAGCATCCACTTGAGCCTCGTCACCTAGGAGTACCATCGGGTGCGTTCAAAATGATTTCTGAGCCTACGGTACGTTTGGCGCAAACCGTGCACCTATCTTACACGATACTAACACTGTCTCTAAACGGACCGAAATGAGATTCCACTTGACCCACGTCACATAGGTGTTCTATCAGGTGTGTCCAAAATGATTTTAAAGCCTATGGTACGCTCGGTGTTAAATGTGCACCTATCTTGCTCCTATCCTAAGACTCTCTCCAAGCGGACCGAAATGAGATTCCACATGACCCAGGTCACCTAGGTGTTCTATCGGGTGTGTCCAAAGCGATTTTCGAGCCTGTGGTACGTTCAGCGCAAACCATGCACCTATCTTGCATTAAGAATAGCACTATCTCCAAACGGACCGAAACGAGCATCCACTTGAGCCTCGTCACCTAGGAGTACCATCGGGTGCGTTCAAAACGATTTTGAGGCTATGGTATGTTTGGCGCAAACCGTGCACCTATCTTGCACCGATACTAACACTGTCTCTAAACGGACCGAAATGAGATTCCACATGACCCACGTCACCTAGGTGTTCTATCGGGTGTGTCCAAAATGATTTTTGAGCCTGTGGTATGTTCAGCGCAAAACCATGCACCTATCTTGCGTCAAGATTAGCACTATCTCCAAACGGACCGAAACGAGCATCCACTTGAGCCTCGTCACCTAGGAGTACCATCGGGTGCGTTAAAAACGATATCTGAGACTACGGTACGTTTGGCGCAAACCGTGCACCTATCTTACACCGATACTAACACTGTCTCTAAACGGACCGAAATGAGATTCCACATGACCCACGTCACCTAGGTGTTCTATCAGGTGTGTCCAAAATGATTTTCAAGCCTATGGTACGCTCGGCGCAAGCCGTGCACCTATCTTGCTCCAATACTAAGACTCTCTCCAAACGGACCGAAATGAGATTCCACATGACCCAGGTCACCTAGGTGTTCTATCGGGTGTGTCCAAAGCGATTTTGGAGCCCGTGGTATGTTCAGGGCAAACCGTGCACCTATCTTGCGTTAAGAATAGCACTATCTCCAAACGGACCCAAACGAGCATCCACTTGAGCCTCGTCACCTAGGAGAACCATAGGGTCCGTTCAAAACGATTTCTGAGGTTATGGTGTGTTTGGCGCATACCGTGCACCTATCTTGCACCGATACTAACACTGACTCTAAACGGACCGAAATGAGATCCCACATGACCCACGTCACCTAGGTGTTCTATCGGCATGTCCAAAATGATTTTTGAGCCTGTGGTATGTTCAGCGGAAAACCATGCACCTATCTTGCGTCAAGATTAGCACTATCTCCAAACAGACCGAAACGAGCATCCACTTGAGCCTCGTCACCTAGGTGTACCATCGAGTGCGTTCAAAACGATTTCTGAGCCTACGGGACGTTTGGCGCAAACCGTGCACCTATCTTACACCGATACTAACACTGTCTCTAAACGGACCGAAATGAGATTCCACATGACCCACGTCACCTAGGTGTTCTATCAGGTGTGTCCAAAATGATTTTCAAGCCTATGGTACGCACAGCGCAGCCGTGCACCTATCTTGCTCCAATACTAAGACTCTCTCCAAACGGACCAAAATGAGATTCCACATGACCTAGGTCACCTAGGTGTTCTATCGGGTGTGTCCAAAGCGATTTTTGAGCCTGTGGTACGTTCAGCGCAAACCGTGCACCTATCTTGCGTTAAGAATAGCACTATCTCCAAACGGACCGAAACGAGCATCCACTTGAGCCTCGTCACCTAGGAGTACCATCGGGTGCGTTCAAAATGATTTCTGAGGCTATGGTATGTTTGGCGCAAACCGTGCACCTATCTTGCACCGATACTAACACTGTCTCTAAACGGACCGAAATGAGATTCCACATGACCCACGTCACCTAGGTGTTCTATCGGGTGTGTCCAAAATGATTTTTGAGCCTGTGGTATGTTCAGCGCAAAACCATGCACCTATCTTGCGTCAAGATTAGCACTATCTCCAAACGGACCGAAACGAGCATCCACTTGAGCCTCGTCACCTAGGAGTACCATCGGGTGCGTTCAAAACGATTTCTGAGCCTACGGTACGTTTGGCGCAAACCGTGCACCTATCTTACACCGATACTAACACTGTCTCTAAACGGACCGAAATGAGATTCCATATGACCCACGTCACCTAGGTGTTCTATCAGGTGTGTCCAAAATGATTTTCAAGCCTATGGTACGCTCGGCGCAAGCCGTGCACCTATCTTGCTCCAATACTAAGACTCTCTCCAAACGGACCGAAATGAGATTCCACATGACCCAGGTCACCTAGGTGTTCTATCGGGTGTGTCCAAAGCGATTTTGGAGCCGTGGTACGTTCAGGGCAAACCGTGCACCTATCTTGCGTTAAGAATAGCACTATCTCCAAACGGACCGAAACGAGCATCCACTTGAGCCTCGTCACCTAGGTTCTAGGGTCCGTTCAAAATGATTTCTGATGTTATGGTATGTTTGGCGCAAACCGTGCACCTATCTTGCACCGATACTAACACTGACTCTAAACGGACCAAAATGAGATTCCACATGACCCACGTCACCTAGGTGTTCTATCGGGTGTGTCCAAAAATGATTTTTGAGCCTGTGGTATGTTTAGCGGAAAACCATGCACCTATCTTGCGTTAAGAATAGCACTATCTCCAAACGGACTGAAACGAGCATCCACTTGAGCCTCGTCACATAGGAGAACCATAGGGTGCGTTCAAAACGATTTCTGAGGTTATGGTGTGTGGCGCATACCGTGCACCTATCTTGCACCGATACTAACACTGACTCTAAACGGACCGAAATGAGATCCACATGACCCACGTCACCTAGGTGTTCTCTTGTCATGTCCAAAATGATTTTTGAGCCTGTGGTATGTTCAGCGGAAAACCATGCACCTATCTTGCGTCAAGATTAGCACAATCTCCAAACAGACCGAAACGAGCATCCACTTGAGCCTCGTCACCTAGGTGTACCATCGAGTCCGTTCAAAACAATTTCTGAGCCTACGGGACGTTTGGCGCAAACCGTGCACCTATCTTACACCGATACTAACATTGTCTCTAAACGGACAGAAATGAGATTCCACATGACCCACGTCACCTAGGTGTTCTATCAGGTGTGTCCAAAATGATTTTCAAGCCTATGGTACGCTCAGCGCAAGCCGTGCACCTATCTTGCTCCAATACTAAGACTCTCTCCAAACGGACCGAAATGAGATTCCACATGACCCACGTCACCCAGGTGTTCTATCGGGTGTGTCCAAAGCGATTTTTGAGCCTGTGGTACGTTTAGCGCAAACCGTGCACCTATCTTGCATTAAGAATAGCACTATCTTCAAACGGACCGAAACGAGCATCCACTTGAGCCTCGTCACCTTTGAGTACCATCGGGTGCGTTCAAAACGATTTCTGAGGCTATGGTATGTTTGGCGCAAACCGTGCACCTATCTTGCACCGATACTAACACTGTCTCTAAGCGGACCGAAATGAGATTCCACATGACCCACGTCACCTAGGTGTTCTATCGGGTGTGTCCAAAATGATTTTTGAGCCTGTGGTATGTTCAGCGCAAAACCATGCACCTATCTTGCGTCAAGATTAGCACTATCTCCAAACAGACCGAAACGAGCATCCACTTGAGCCTCGTCACCTAGGAGTACCATCGGGTGCGTTCAAAACGATTTCTGAGCCTACGGTACGTTTGGCGCAAACCGTGCACCTATCTTACACCGATACTAACACTGTCTCTAAACGGACCGAAATGAGATTCCACATGACCCACGTCACCTAGGTGTTCTATCAGGTGTGTCCAAAATGATTTTCAAGCCTATGGTACGCTCGCGCAAGCCGTGCACCTATCTTGCTCCAATACTAAGACTCTCTCCAAACGGACCGAAATGAGATTCCACATGACCCAGGTCACCTAGGTGTTCTATCGGGTGTGTCCAAAGCGATTTTGGAGCCTGTGGTACGTTCAGGGCAAACCGTGCACCTATCTTGCGTTAAGAATAGCACTATCTCCAAACGGACCAAACGAGCATCCACTTGAGCCTCGTCACCTAGGAGTACCATAGGGTCCGTTCAAAACGATTTCTGAGGTTATGGTATGTTTGGCGCATACCGTGCACCTATCTTGCACCGATACTAACACTGACTCTAAACGGACCGAAATGAGATCCACATGACCCACGTCACCTAGGTGTTCTATCGGGTGTCCAAAATGATTTTTGAGCCTGTGGTATGTTCAGCGGAAAACCATGCACCTATCTTGCGTCAAGATTAGCACTATCTCCAAACAGACCGAAACGAGCATCCACTTGAGCCTCGTCACCTAGGAGTACCTCGGGTGCGTTCAAAACGATTTCTGAGCCTACGGGACGTTTGGCGCAAACCGTGCACCTATCTTACACCGATACTAACACTGTCTCTAAACGGACCGAAATTAGATTCCACATGACCCACGTCACCTAGGTGTTCTATCTGGTGTGTCCAAAATGATTTTCAAGCCTATGGTACGCTCAGCGCAAGCCGTGCACCTATCTTGCTCCAATACTAAGACTCTCCAAACGGACCGAAAATAGATTCCACATGACCCACGTCACCTAGGTGTTCTATCGGGTGTGTCCAAAATGATTTCAAGCCTATGGTACGCTCAGCGCAAGCCGTGCACCTATCTTGCTCCAATACTAAGACTCTCCAAACAGACCAAAATGAGATTTCACATGACCCAGGTCATCCAGGTGTTCTATCGAGAATGCCCAAAGCGATTTTCGAGCCTGTGGTACGTTCAGCGGAAATCCATGCACCTTTCTTGCGTCAAGATTAGCACTATCTCTAAACGGACCGAAACGAGCATCCACTTGAGCCTCGTCACCTTGAGTACCATCGGGTGCGTTCAAGACAATTTCTGAGGCTATGGTATGTTTGGCGCAAACCGTGCACCTATCTTGCACCGATACTAACACTGTCTCTAAGCGGACCGAAATGAGATTCCACATGACCCACGTCACCTAGGTGTTCTATTGGGTGTGTCCAAAATGATTTTTGAGCCTGTGGTATGTTCAGCGCAAAACCATGCACCAATCTTGCGTCAAGATTAGCACTATCTCCAAACGGACCGAAACGAGCATCCACTTGAGCCTCGTCACCTAGGAGTACCATCGGGTGCGTTCAAAACGATTTCTGAGCCTACGGTACGTTTGGCGCAAACCGTGCACCTATCTTACACCGATACTAACACTGTCTCTAAACGGACCGAAATGAGATTCCACATGACCCACGTCACCTAGGTGTTCTATCAGGTGTGTCCAAAATGATTTTCAAGCCTATGGTACGCTCGGCGCAAGCCGTGCACCTATCTTGCTCCAATACTAAGACTCTCTCCAAACGGACCGAAATGAGATTCCACATGACCCAGGTCACCTAGGTGTTCTATCGGGTGTGTCCAAAGCGATTTTGGAGCCCGTGGTACGTTCAGGCAAACCGTGCACCTATCTTGCGTTAAGAATAGCACTATCTCCAAACGGACCGAAACGAGCATCCACTTGAGCCTCGTCACCTAGGAGAACCATAGGGTCGTTCAAAACGATTTCTGAGGTTATGGTGTGTTTGGCGCATACCGTGCACCTATCTTGCACCGATACTAACACTGACTCTAAACGGACCGAAATGAGATCCCACATGACCCACGTCACCTAGGTGTTCTATCGGCGTGTCCAAAATGATTTTTGAGCCTGTGGTATGTTCAGCGGAAAACCATGCACCTTTCTTGCGTCAAGATTAGCACTATCTCCAAACGGACCGAAACGAGCATCCACTTGAGCCTCGTCACCTAGGAGTACCATCGGGTGCGTTCAAACGATTTCTGAGCCTACGGACGTTTGGCGCAAACCGTGCACCTATCTTACACCGATACTAACACTGTCTCTAAACGGACCGAAATGAGATTCCACATGACCCACGTCACCTAGGTGTTCTATCAGGTGTGTCCAAAATGATTTTCAAGCCTATGGTACGCTCAGCGCAAGCCGTGCACCTATCTTGCTCCAATACTAAGACTCTCTCCAAGCGGACCGAAATGAGATTCCACATGACCCAGGTCACCTAGGTGTTCTATCGGGTGTGTCCAAAGCGATTTTCGAGCCTGTGGTACGTTCAGCGCAAACCGTGCACCTATCTTGCATTAAGAATAGCACTATCTCCAAACGGACCGAAACGAGCATCCACTTGAGCCTCGTCACCTTGAGTACCATCGGGTGCGTTCAAGACGATTTCTGAGGCTATGGTATGTTTGGCGCAAACCGTGCACCTATCTTGCACCGATACTAACACTGTCTCTAAGCGGACCGAAATGAGATTCCACATGACCCACGTCACCTAGGTGTTCTATCGGGTGTGTCCAAAATGATTTTTGAGCCTGTGGTATGTTCAGCGCAAAACCATGCACCAATCTTGCGTCAAGATTAGCACTATCTCCAAACGGACCGAAACGAGCATCCACTTGAGCCTCGTCACCTAGGAGTACCATCGGGTGCGTTCAAAACGATTTCTGAGACTACGGTACGTTTGGCGCAAACCGTGCACCTATCTTACACCGATACTAAAACTGTCTCTAAACGGACCGAAATGAGATTCCACATGACCCACGTCACCTAGGTGTTCTATCAGGTGTGTCCAAAATGATTTTCAAGCCTATGGTACGCTCGGCGCAAGCCGTGCACCTATCTTGCTCCAATACTAAGACTCTCTCCAAACGGACCGAAATGAGATTCCACATGACCCAGGTCACCTAGGTGTTCTATCGGGTGTGTCCAAAGCGATTTTGGAGCCCGTGGTACGTTCAGGGCAAACCGTGCACCTATCTTGCGTTAAGAATAGCACTATCTCCAAACGGACCGAAACGAGCATCCACTTGAGCCTCGTCACCTAGGTTCTAGGGTCCGTTCAAAATGATTTCTGATGTTATGGTATGTTTGGCGCATACTGTGCACCTATCTTGCACCGATACTAACACTGACTCTAAACGGACCGAAATGAGATCCACATGACCCACGTCACCTAGGTGTTCTATCGGGCATGTCCAAAATGATTTTTGAGCCTATGGTATGTTCAGCGGAAAACCATGCACCTATCTTGCGTCAAGATTAGCACTATCTCCAAACAGACCGAAACGAGCATCCACTTGAGCCTCGTCACCTAGGAGTACCATCGGGTGCGTTCAAAACGATTTCTGAGCCTACGGACGTTTGGCGCAAACCGTGCACCTATCTTACACCGATACTAACACTGTCTCTAAACGGACCGAAATGAGATTCCACATGACCCACGTCACCTAGGTGTTCTATCAGGTGTGTCCAAAATGATTTTCAAGCCTATGGTACGCTCAGCGCAAGCCGTGCACCTATCTTGCTCCAATACTAAGACTCTCTCCAAACGGACCGAAATGAGATTCCACATGACCCAGGTCACCTAGGTGTTCTATCGGGTGTGTCCAAAGCGATTTTCGAGCCTGTGGTACGTTCAGCGCAAACCGTGCACCTATCTTGCATTAAGAATAGCACTATCTCCAAACGGACCGAAACGAGCATCCACTTGAGCCTCGTCACCTAGGAGTACCATCGGGTGCGTTCAAAACGATTTCTGAGGCTATGGTATGTTTGGCGCAAACCGTGCACCTATCTTGCACCGATACTAACACTGTCTCTAAACGGACCGAAATGAGATTCCACATGACCCACGTCACCTAGGTGTTCTATCGGGTGTGTCCAAAATGATTTTTGAGCCTGTGGTATGTTCAGCGCAAAACCATGCACCAATCTTGCGTCAAGATTAGCACTATCTCCAAACGGACCGAAACGAGCATCCACTTGAGCCTCGTCACCTAGGAGTACCATCGGGTGCGTTCAAAACGATTTCTGAGCCTACGGTACGTTTGGCGCAAACCGTGCACCTATCTTACACCGATACTAACACTGTCTCTAAACGGACCGAAATGAGATTCCACATGACCCACGTCACCTAGGTGTTCTATCAGGTGTGTCCAAAATGATTTTCAA
The DNA here is from genome assembly GCA_020631735.1 of Saccharum officinarum. Lineage (NCBI taxonomy): Eukaryota > Viridiplantae > Streptophyta > Magnoliopsida > Poales > Poaceae > Saccharum > Saccharum officinarum. Next base: position 21,032 of record JAIWYO010008683.1, on the reverse strand, counting down.
GCCTATGGTACGCTCAGCGCAAGCCGTGCACCTATCTTGCTCCAATACTAAGACTCTCTCCAAACGGACCGAAATGAGCATTCCACATGACCCTCGTCACCTAGGAGAACCATCGGTCGTTCAAAACGATTTCTGAGGTATGGTGTTTTGGCGCAAACCGTGCACCTATCTTACACCGATACTAACACTGACTCTAAACGGACCGAAATGAGATCCCACATGACCCACGTCACCTAGGTGTTCTATCGGGCGTGTCCAAAATGATTTTGAGCCTGTGGTATGTTCAGCGGAAAACCATGCACCTATCTTGCGTCAAGATTAGCACTATCTCCAAACGGACCGAAACGAGCATCCACTTGAGCCGCGTCACCTAGGTGTACCATCGGGTGCGTTCAAAACGATTTTTGAGCCTACGATACGTTTGGCGCAAACCGTGCACCTATCTTACACCGATACTAACACTATCTCTAAACGGACCGAAATGAGATTCCACATGACCCACGTCACCTAGGTGTTCTATCAGGTGTGTCCAAAATGATTTTCAAGCCTATGGTACGCTCAGCGCAAGCCGTGCACCTATCTTGCTCCAATACTAAGACTCTCTCCAAACGGACCGAAATGAGATTCCACATGACCCAGGTCACCTAGGTGTTCTATCGGGTGTGTCCAAAGCGATTTTCGAGCCTGTGGTACGTTCAGCGCAAACCATGCACCTATCTTGCATTAAGAATAGCACTATCTCCAAACGGACCGAAACGAGCATCCACTTGAGCCTCGTCACCTAGGAGTACCATCGGGTGCGTTCAAAACGATTTCTGAGGCTATGGTATGTTTGGCGCAAACCGTGCACCTATCTTGCACCGATACTAACACTGTCTCTAAACGGACCGAAATGAGATTCCACATGACCCACGTCACCTAGGTGTTCTATTGGGTGTGTCCAAAATGATTTTTGAGCCTGTGGTATGTTCAGCGCAAAACCATGCACCAATCTTGCGTCAAGATTAGCACTATCTCCAAACGGACCGAAACGAGCATCCACTTGAGCCTCGTCACCTAGGAGTACCATCGGGTGCGTTCAAAACGATTTCTGAGCCTACGGTACGTTTGGCGCAAACCGTGCACCTATCTTACACCGATACTAACACTGTCTCTAAACGGACCGAAATGAGATTCCACATGACCCACGTCACCTAGGTGTTTTCTATAGGTGTGTCCAAAATGATTTTCAAGCCTATGGTACGCTCGGCGCAAGCCGTGCACCTATCTTGCTCCAATACTAAGACTCTCTCCAAACGGACCGAAATGAGATTCCACATGACCCAGGTCACCTAGGTGTTCTATCGGGTGTGTCCAAAGCGATTTTGGAGCCTGTGGTACGTTCAGCGCAAACCGTGCACCTATCTTGCGTTAAGAATAGCACTATCTCCAAACGGACCGAAACGAGCATCCACTTGAGCCTCGTCACCTAGGAGTACCATAGGGTGCGTTCAAAATGATTTCTGAGGCTATGGTATGTTTGGCGCATACCGTGCACCTATCTTGCACCGATACTAACACTGACTCTAAACGGACCGAAATGAGATTCCACATGACCCACGTCACCTAGGTGTTCTATCGGGTGTGCCCAAAATGATTTTTGAGCCTGTGGTATGTTCAGCGGAAAACCATGCACCTTTCTTGCGTCAAGATTAGCACTATCCCCAAACGGACCGAAACGAGCATCCACTTGAGCCTCGTCACCTAGGAGTACCTTCGGGTGCGTTCAAAATGATTTCTGAGCCTACGGTACGTTTGGCGCAAACCGTGCACCTATCTTACACCGATACTAACACTGTCTCTAAACGGACCGAAATGAGATTCCACATGACCCACGTCACCTAGGTGTTCTATCAGGTGTGTCCAAAATGATTTTCAAGCCTATGGTACGCTCGGCGCAAACGTGCACCTATCTTGCTCCAATACTAAGACTCTCTCCAAACGGACCGAAATGAGATTCCACATGACCCAGGTCACCTAGGAGAACATCGGGTCCGTTCAAAACGATTTCTGAGGTTATGGTGTGTTTGGCGCAAACCGTGCACCTATCTTGCACCGATACTAACACTGTCTCTAAACGGACCGAAATGAGATTCCACATGACCCACGTCACCTAGGTGTTCTATCGGGTGTGTCCAAAATGATTTTTGAGCCTGTGGTATGTTCAGCGCAAAACCATGCACCAATCTTGCGTCAAGATTAGCACTATCTCCAAACGGACCGAAACGAGCATCCACTTGAGCCTCGTCACCTAGGAGTACCATCGGGTGCGTTCAAAACGATTTCTGAGCCTACGGTACGTTTGGCGCAAACCGTGCACCTATCTTACACCGATACTAACACTGTCTCTAAACGGACCGAAATGAGATTCCACATGACCCACGTCACCTAGGTGTTCTATCAGGTGTGTCCAAAATGATTTTCAAGCCTATGGTACGCTCGGCGCAAGCCGTGCACCTATCTTGCTCCAATACTAAGACTCTCTCCAAACGGACCGAAATGAGATTCCACATGACCTAGGTCACCCAGGTGTTCTATCAGGTGTGTCCAAAGCGATTTTGAGCCTGTGGTACGTTTAGCGCAAACCGTGCACCTATCTTGCATTAAGAATAGCACTATCTCCAAACGGACCGAAACGAGCATCCACTTGAGCTTTGTCACCTAGGAGTACCATCGGGTGCGTTCAAAACGATTTCTGAGGCTATGGTATGTTTGGCGCAAACCGTGCACCTATCTTGCACCGATACTAACACTGTCTCTAAACGGACCGAAATGAGATTCCACATGACCCACGTCACCTAGGTGTTCTATCGGGTGTGTCCAAAATGATTTTTGAGCCTGTGGTATGTTCAGCGCAAAACCATGCACCAATCTTGCGTCAAGATTAGCACTATCTCCAAACGGACCGAAACGAGCATCCACTTGAGCCTCGTCACCTAGGAGTACCATCGGGTGCGTTCAAAACGATTTCTGAGCCTACGGTACGTTTGGCGCAAACCGTGCACCTATCTTACACCGATACTAACACTGTCTCTAAACGGACCGAAATGAGATTCCACATGACCCACGTCACCTAGGTGTTCTATCAGGTGTGTCCAAAATGATTTTCAAGCCTATGGTACGCTCGGCGCAAGCCGTGCACCTATCTTGCTCCAATACTAAGACTCTCTCCAAACGGACCGAAATGAGATTCCACATGACCCAGGTCACCTAGGTGTTCTATCGGGTGTGTCCAAAGCGATTTTGAGCCTGTGGTACGTTCAGCGCAAACCGTGCACCTATCTTGCGTTAAGAATAGCACTATCTCCAAACGGACCGAAACGAGCATCCACTTGAGCCTCGTCACCTAGGAGTACCATCGGGTGCGTTCAAAACGATTTCTGAGGCTATGGTATGTTTGGCGCAAACCGTGCACCTATCTTGCACCGATACTAACACTGTCTCTAAACGGACCGAAATGAGATTCCACATGACCCACGTCACCTAGGTGTTCTATCGGGTGTGTCCAAAATGATTTTTGAGCCTGTGGTATGTTCAGCGCAAAACCATGCACCAATCTTGCGTCAAGATTAGCACTATCTCCAAACGGACCGAAACGAGCATCCACTTGAGCCTCGTCACCTAGGAGTACCATCGGGTGCGTTCAAAACGATTTCTGAGCCTACGGTACGTTTGGCGCAAACCGTGCACCTATCTTACACCGATACTAACACTGTCTCTAAACGGACCGAAATGAGATTCCACATGACCCACGTCACCTAGGTGTTCTATCAGGTGTGTCCAAAATGATTTTGAGCCTGTGGTACGTTCAGGCGCAAACCGTGCACCTATCTTGCTTAAGATAGCACTATCTCCAAACGGACCGAAACGAGCATCCACTTGACCCTCGTCACCTAGGAGAACCATAGGGTGCGTTCAAAACGATTTCTGAGGTTGGTATGTTTGGCGCATACCGTGCACCTATCTTGCACCGATACTAACACTGACTCTAAACGGACCGAAATGAGATTCCACATGACCCACGTCACCTAGGTGTTCTATCGGGTGTGTCCAAAATGATTTTTGAGCCTGTGGTATGTTCAGCGCAAAACCATGCACCTATCTTGCGTCAAGATTAGCACTATCTCCAAACGGACCGAAACGAGCATCCACTTGAGCCTCGTCACCTAGGAGTACCATCGGGTGCGTTCAAAATGATTTCTGAGCCTACGGTACGTTTGGCGCAAACCGTGCACCTATCTTACACCGATACTAACACTGTCTCTAAACGGACCGAAATGAGATTCCACATGACCCACGTCACCTAGGTGTTCTATCAGGTGTGTCCAAAATGATTTTCAAGCCTATGGTACGCTCGGCGCAAGCCGTGCACCTATCTTGCTCCAATACTAAGACTCTCTCCAAACGGACCGAAATGAGATTCCACATGACCCAGGTCACCTAGGTGTTCTATCGGGTGTGTCCAAAGCGATTTTCGAGCCTGTGGTACGTTCAGCGCAAACCGTGCACCTATCTTGCGTTAAGAATAGCACTATCTCCAAACGGACCGAAACGAGCATCCACTTGAGCCTCGTCACCTAGGAGTACCATCGGGTGCGTTCAAAATGATTTCTGAGGCTATGGTATGTTTGGCGCAAACCGTGCACCTATCTTGCACCGATACTAACACTGTCTCTAAACGGACCGAAATGAGATTCCACATGACCCACGTCACCTAGGTGTTCTATCGGGTGTGTCCAAAATGATTTTTGAGCCTGTGGTATGTTCAGCGCAAAACCATGCACCTATCTTGCGTCAAGATTAGCACTATCTCCAAACGGACCGAAACGAGCATCCACTTGAGCCTCGTCACCTAGGAGTACCATCGGGTGCGTTCAAAACGATTTCTGAGCCTACGGTACGTTTGGCGCAAACCGTGCACCTATCTTACACCGATACTAACACTGTCTCTAAACGGACCGAAATGAGATTCCACATGACCCACGTCACCTAGGTGTTCTATCAGGTGTGTCCAAAATGATTTTCAAGCCTATGGTACGCTCGGCGCAAGCCGTGCACCTATCTTGCTCCAATACTAAGACTCTCTCCAAACGGACCGAAATGAGATTCCACATGACCCAGGTCACCTAGGTGTTCTATCGGGTGTGTCCAAAGCGATTTTAGAGCCTGTGGTACGTTCAGCGCAAACCATGCACCTATCTTGCGTTAAGAATAGCACTATCTCCAAACGGACCGAAACGAGCATCCACTTGAGCCTCGTCACCTAGGAGTACCATCGGGTGTGTTCAAAACGATTTCTGAGGTTGTGGTATGTTTGGCGCAAACCGTGCACCTATCTTGCACCGATACTAACACTGACTCTAAACGGACCGAAATGAGATTCCACATGACCCACATCACCTAGGTGTTATATCGGGTGTGTCCAAAATGATTTTTGAGCCTGTGGTATGTTCAGCGAAAACCATGCACCTATCTTGCGTCAAGATTAGCACTATCTCCAAACGGACCGAAACGAGCATCCACTTGAGCCTCGTCACCTAGGAGTACCATCGGGTGCGTTCAAAATGATTTCTGAGCCTACGGTACGTTTGGCGCAAACCGTGCACCTATCTTACACCGATACTAACACTGTCTCTAAACGGACCGAAATGAGATTCCACATGACCCACGTCACCTAGGTGTTCTATCAGGTGTGTCCAAAATGATTTTCAAGCCTATGGTACGCTCAGCGCAAGCCGTGCACCTATCTTGCTCCAATACTAAGACTCTCTCCAAACGGACCGAAATGAGATCCACATGACCCAGGTCACCTAGGTGTTCTATCGGTGTGTCCAAAGCGATTTTGAGCCTGTGGTACGTTCAGCGCAAACCGTGCACCTATCTTGCGTCAAGAATAGCACTATCTCCAAACGGACCGAAACGAGCATCCACTTGAGCCTCGTCACCTAGGAGTACCATCGGGTGCGTTCAAAATGATTTCTGAGGTTATGGTATGTTTGGCGCAAACCGTGCCCTATCTTGCACCGATACTAACACTGTCTCTAAACGGACCGAAATGAGATCCACATGACCCACGTCACCTAGGTGTTCTATCGGGTGTGTCCAAAATGATTTTGAGCCTGTGGTATGTTCAGCGAAAACCATGCACCTATCTTGCGTCAAGATTAGCACTATCTCTAAACGGACCGAAACGAGCATCCACTTGAGCCTCGTCACCTAGGAGTTCATCGGGTGCGTTCAAAACGATTTCTGAGCCTACGGTACGTTTGGCGCAAACCGTGCACCTATCTTGCATTAAGAATAGCACTATCTCCAAACGGACCGAAACGAGCATCCACTTGAGCCTCGTCACCTAGGAGTACCATCAGGTGTGTTCAAAACGATTTTGAGGCTATGGTATGTTTGGCGCAACCGTGCACCTATCTTGCACCGATACTAACACTGTCTCTAAACGGACCGAAATGAGATTCCACATGACCCACGTCACCTAGGTGTTCTATCGGGTGTGTCCAAAATGATTTTTGAGCCTATGGTACGTTCAGCGCAAACCATGCACCTATCTTGCGTCAAGATTAGCACTATCTCCAAACGGACCGAAACGAGCATCCACTTGAGCCTCGTCACCTAGGAGTACCATCGGGTGCGTTCAAAACGATTTCTGAGCTACGGTACGTTTGGCGCAAACCGTGCACCTATCTTACACCGATACTAACACTGTCTCTAAACGGACCGAAATGAGATTCCACATGACCCACGTCACCTAGGTGTTCTATCAGGTGTGTCCAAATGATTTTCAGCCTATGGTACGCTCAGCGCAAGCCATGCACCTATCTTGCTCCAATACTAAGACTCTCTCAAACGGACCGAAAATGAGATTCCACATGACCCAGGTCACCTAGGTGTTCTATCAGGTGTGTCCAAAGCGATTTTGAGCCTGTGGTACGTTCAGCGCAAACCGTGCACCTATCTTGCATTAAGAATAGCACTATTTCCAAACGGACCGAAACGAGCATCCACTTGAGCCTCGTCACCTTTGAGTACCATCGGGTGCGTTCAAACGATTTCTGAGGCTATGGTATGTTTGGCGCAAACCGTGCACCTATCTTGCACCGATACTAACACTGTCTCTAAGCGGACCGAAATGAGATTCCACATGACCCACGTCACCTAGGTGTTCTATCGGGTGTGTCCAAAATGATTTTTTGAGCCTGTGGTATGTTCAGCGCAAAACATGCACCTATCTTGCGTCAAGATTAGCACTATCTCAAACGGACCGAAACGAGCATCCACTTGAGCCTCGTCACCTAGGAGTACCATCGGGTGCGTTCAAAACGATTTCTGAGCCTACTGTACGTTTGGCGCAAACCGTGCACCTATCTTACACGATACTAACACTGTCTCTAAACGGACCGAAATGAGATTCCACATGACCCACGTCACCTAGGTGTTCTATCAGGTGTGTCCAAAATGATTTTCAAGCCTATGGTACGCTCAGCGCAAGCCGGACACCTATCTTGCTCCAATACTAAGATTCTCTCCAAACGGACCGAAATGAGATTCCACATGACCCAGGTCACCTAGGTGTTCTATCGGGTGTGTCCAATGCAATTTTCGAGCCTGTGGTACGTTCAGCGCAAACCGTGCACCTATCTTGCATTAAGAATAGCACTATTCCAAACGGACCGAAACGAGCATCCACTTGAGCCTCGTCACCTAGGAGTACCATCGGGTGCGTTCAAGATGATTTCTGAGGCTATGGTATGTTTGGCGCCAACCGTGCACCTATCTTGCACCGATACTAACACTGTCTCTAAACGGACCGAAATGAGATTCCACATGACCCACGTCACCTAGTTATTCTATCGGGTGTGTCGAAAATGATTTTTGAGCCTGTGGTATTTCAGCGCAAAACCATGCACCTATCTTGCGTCAAGATTAGCACTATCTCCAAACGGACCGAAACGAGCATCCACTTGAGCCTCGTCACCTAGGAGTACCATCGGGTGCGTTCAAAAGATTTCTGAGCCTACGGTACGTTTGGCGCAAACCGTGCACCTATCTTACACCGATACTAACACTGTCTCTAAACGGACGGAAATAAGATTCCACATGACCCACATCACCTGGGTGTTCTATCAGGTGTGTCCAAAATGATTTTCAACCTATGGTACGCTCGGCGCAAGCCGTGCACCTATCTTGCTCCAATACTAAGACCTCTCCAAACGGACCGAAATGAGATTCCACATGACCCAGGTCACCTAGGTGTTCTATCGGGTTTGTCCTAAGCGATTTTTGAGCCTGTGGTACGTTCAGCGCAAACCATGCACCTATCTTGCGTTAAGAATATCACTATCTCCAAACGGATCGAAACAAGCATCCACTTGAGCCTCGTCACCTAGGAGAACCATAGGGTGCGTTCAAAATGATTTCTGAGGCTATGGTGTGTTTGGCGCAACCGTGCACCTATCTTGCACCGATACTAACACTGTCTCTAAACGGACCGAAATGAGATTCCACAAGACCCACGGCACCTAGGTGTTCTATCGGGTGTGTCCAAAATGATTTTTGAGCCTGTGGTATGTTCAGCGCAAAACCATGCACCTATCTTGCGTCAAGATTTGCACTATCTCCAATCGGACCGAAATGAGCATCCACTTGAGCCTCATCACGTAGGAGTACCATCGGGTGCGTTCAAAACGATTTCTGAGCCTACGGTACGTTTGGCGCAAACCGTGCACCTATCTTACACCGATACTAACACTGTCTCTAAACGGACCGAAATGAGATTCCACATGACCCACGTCACCTAGGTGTTCTATCAGGTGTGTCCAAAATGATTTTCAAGCCTATGGTACGCTCAGCGCAAGCCGTGCACCTATCTTGCTCCAATACTAAGACTCTCTCCAAACGGACCGAAATGAGATTCCACATGACCCAGGTCACCTAGGTGTTCTATCGGGTGTGTCCAAAGCGATTTTTGAGCCTGTGGTACGTTCAGCGCAAACCGTGCACCTATCTTGCATTAAGAATAGCACTATCTCCAAACGGACCGAAACGAGCATCCACTTGAGCCTCGTCACCTAGGAGTACCATCGGGTGCGTTCAAAACGATTTCTGAGGCTATGGTATGTTTGGCGCAACCGTGCACCTATCTTGCACCGATACAAACACTGTCTCTAAACGGACCGAAATGAGATTCCACATAACCCACGTCACCTAGGTGTTCTATCGGGTGTGTCCAAAATGATTTTTGAGCCTGTGGTTTGATCAGCGCAAAACCATGCACCTATCTCGCATCAAGATTAGCACTATCTCCAAACGGACCGAAACGAGCATCCACTTGAGCCTCGTCACCTAGGAGTACCATCGGGTGCGTTCAAAACGATTTCTGAGCCTACGGTACGTTTGGCGCAAACCGTGCACCTATCTTACACCGATACTAACACTGTCTCTAAACGGACCGAAATGAGATTCCACATGACCCACGTCACCTAGGTGTTCTATCAGGTGTGTCCAAAATGATTTTCAAGCCTATGGTACGCTCAGCGCAAGCCGTGCACCTATCTTGCTCCAATACTAAGACTCTCTCCAAACGGACCGAAATGAGATTCCACATGACCCAGGTCACCTAGGTGTTCTATCGGGTGTGTCCAAAGCGATTTTCGAGCCTGTGGTACGTTCAGCGCAAACCGTGCACCTATCTTGCATTAAGAATAGCACTATCTCCAAACGGACCGAAACGAGCATCCACTTGAGCCTCGTCACCTAGGAGTACCATCGGGTGCGTTCAAAATGATTTCTGAGGCTATGGTATGTTTGGCGCAAACCGTGCACCTATCTTGCACCGATACTAACACTGTCTCTAAACGGACCGAAATGAGATTCCACATGACCCACGTCACCTAGGTGTTCTATCGGGTGTGTCCAAAATGATTTTTGAGCCTGTGGTATGTTCAGCGCAAAACCATGCACCAATCTTGCGTCAAGATTAGCACTATCTCCAAACGGACCGAAACGAGCATCCACTTGAGCCTCGTCACCTAGGAGTACCATCGGGTGCGTTCAAAACGATTTCTGAGCCTACGGTACGTTTGGCGCAAACCGTGCACCTATCTTACACCGATACTAACACTGTCTCTAAACGGACCGAAATGAGATTCCACATGACCCACGTCACCTAGGTGTTCTATCAGGTGTGTCCAAAATGATTTTCAAGCCTATGGTACGCTCGGCGCAAGCCGTGCACCTATCTTGCTCCAATACTAAGACTCTCTCCAAACGGACCGAAATGAGATTCCACATGACCCAGGTCACCTAGGTGTTCTATCGGGTGTGTCCAAAGCGATTTTTGAGCCTGTGGTACGTTCAGCGCAAACCGTGCACCTATCTTGCGTTAAGAATAGCACTATCTCCAAACGGACCGAAACGAGCATCCACTTGAGCCTCGTCACCTAGGAGTACCATCGGGTGCGTTCAAAACGATTTCTGAGGCTATGGTATGTTTGGCGCAAACCGTGCACCTATCTTGCACCGATACTAACACTGTCTCTAAACGGACCGAAATGAGATTCCACATGACCCACGTCACCTAGGTGTTCTATCGGGTGTGTCCAAAATGATTTTTGAGCCTGTGGTATGTTCAGCGCAAAACCATGCACCAATCTTGCGTCAAGATTAGCACTATCTCCAAACGGACCGAAACGAGCATCCACTTGAGCCTCGTCACCTAGGAGTACCATCGGGTGCGTTCAAAACGATTTCTGAGCCTACGGTACGTTTGGCGCAAACCGTGCACCTATCTTACACCGATACTAACACTGTCTCTAAACGGACCGAAATGAGATTCCACATGACCCACGTCACCTAGGTGTTCTATCAGGTGTGTCCAAAATGATTTTCAAGCCTATGGTACGCTCGGCGCAAGCCGTGCACCTATCTTGCTCCAATACTAAGACTCTCTCCAAACGGACCGAAATGAGATTCCACATGACCCAGGTCACCTAGGTGTTCTATCGGGTGTGTCCAAAGCGATTTTCGAGCCTGTGGTACGTTCAGCGCAAACCGTGCACCTATCTTGCATTAAGAATAGCACTATCTCCAAACGGACCGAAACGAGCATCCACTTGAGCCTCGTCACCTTTGAGTACCATCGGGTGCGTTCAAAATGATTTTCTGAGGCTATGGTATGTTTGGCGCAAACCGTGCACCTATCTTGCACCGATACTAACACTGTCTCTAAACGGACCGAAATGAGATTCCACATGACCCACGTCACCTAGGTGTTCTATCGGGTGTGTCCAAAATGATTTTTGAGCCTGTGGTATGTTCAGCGCAAAACCATGCACCAATCTTGCGTCAAGATTAGCACTATCTCCAAACGGACCGAAACGAGCATCCACTTGAGCCTCGTCACCTAGGAGTACCATCGGGTGCGTTCAAAACGATTTCTGAGCCTACGGTACGTTTAGCCCAAACCGTGCACCTATCTTGCACCGATACTAACACTGTCTCTAAATGGACCGAAATGAGATTCCACATGACCCATGTCACCTAGGTGTTCTATCAGGTGTGTCCAAAATGATTTTCAAGCCTATGGTACGCTCGGCGCAAGCCGTGCACCTATCTTGCTCCAATACTAAGACTCTCTCCAAACGGACCGAAATGAGATTCCACATGACCCAGCTCACCTAGGTGTTCTATCGGGTGTGTCCAAAGCGATTTTGGAGCCTGTGGTACGTTCAGGGCAAACCGTGCACCTATCTTGCGTTAAGAATAGCACTATCTCCAAACGGACCGAAACGAGCATCCACTTGAGCCTCGTCACCTAGGAGAACCATAGGTCCGTTCAAAACGATTTCTGAGGCTATGGTATGTTTGGCGCAAACCGTGCACCTATCTTGCACCGTTACTAACACTGACTCTAAACGGACCGAAATGAGATCCCACATGACCCACGTCACCTAGGTGTTCTATCGGGCATGTCCAAAATGATTTTTGAGCCTATGGTATGTTCAGTGGAAAACCATGCACCAATCTTGCGTTAAGAATAGCACTATCTCCAAACGGACAGAAACGAGCATCCACTTGAGCCTCGTCACCTAGGAGAACCATAGGGTGCGTTCAAAACGATTTCTGAGGTTATGGTGTGTTTGGCGCATACCGTGCACCTATCTTGCACCGATACTAACACTGACTCTAAACGGACCGAAATGAGATCCCACATGACCCACGTCACCTAGGTGTTCTCTAGTCATGTCCAAAATGATTTTTGAGCCTGTGGTATGTTCAGCGGAAAACCATGCACCTATCTTGCGTCAAGATTAGCACTATCTCCAAACAGACCGAAACGAGCATCCACTTGAGCCTCGTCACCTAGGTGTACCATCGAGTGCGTTCAAAACGATTTCTGAGCCTACGGGACGTTTGGCGCAAACCGTGCACCTATCTTACACCGATACTAACACTGTCTCTAAACGGACCGAAATGAGATTCCACATGACCCACGTCACCTAGGTGTTCTATCAGGTGTGTCCAAAATGATTTTCAAGCCTATGGTACGCACAGCGCAGCCGTGCACCTATCTTGCTCCAATACTAAGACTCTCTCCAAACGGACCGAAATGAGATTCCACATGACCTAGGTCACCCAGGTGTTCTATCAGGTGTGTCCAAAGCGATTTTTGAGCCTGTGGTACGTTTAGCGCAAACCGTGCACCTATCTTGCATTAAGAATAGCACTATCTTCAAACGGACCGAAACGAGCATCCACTTGAGCCTCGTCACCTTTGAGTACCATCGGGTGCGTTCAAGACGATTTTTGAGGCTATGGTATGTTTGGCGCAAACCGTGCACCTATCTTGCACCGATACTAACACTGTCTCTAAGCGGACCGAAATGAGATTCCACATGACCCACGTCACCTAGGTGTTCTATGGGGTGTGTCCAAAATGATTTTTGAGCCTATGCTATGTTCAGCGCAAAACCATGCACCAATCTTGCGTCAAGATTAGCACTATCTGCAAACGGACCGAAACGAGCATCCACTTGAGCCTCGTCACCTAGGAGTACCATCGGGTGCGTTCAAAACGATTTCTGAGCCTACGGTACGTTTGGCGCAAACCCTGCACCTATCTTACACCGATACTAACACTGTCTCTAAGCGGACCGAAATGAGATTCCACATGACCCACGTCACCTAGGTGTTCTATCAGGTGTGTCCAAAATGATTTTCAAGCCTATGGTACGCTCGGCGCAAGCCGTGGACCTATCTTGCTCCAATACTAAGACTCTCTCCAAACGGACCGAAATGAGATTCCACATGACCCAGGTCACCTAGGTGTTCTATCGGGTGTGTCCAAAGATTTTCGAGCCCGTGGTACGTTCAGGGCAAACCGTGCACCTATCTTGCGTTAAGAATAGCACTATCTCTAAACGGATCCAAACGAGCATCCACTTGAGCCTCGTCACCTAGGAGAACCATAGGGTCGTTCAAAACGATTTCTGAGGTTATGGTATGTTGGCGCATACCGTGCACCTATCTTGCACCGATACTAACACTGACTCTAAACGGACCGAAATGAGATCCCACATGACCCACGTCACCTAGGTGTTCTATCGGGCATGTCCAAAATGATTTTTGAGCCTGTGGTATGTTCAGCGGAAAACCATGCACCTATCTTGCGTCAAGATTAGCACTATCTCCAAACAGACCGAAACGAGCATCCACTTGAGCCTCGTCACCTAGGAGTACCATCGGGTGCGTTCAAAACGATATCTGAGACTACGGTACGTTTGGCGCAAACCGTGCACCTATCTTACACGATACTAACACTGTCTCTAAACGGACCGAAATGAGATTCCACATGACCCACGTCACCTAGGTGTTCTATCTGGTGTGTCCAAAATGATTTTCAAGCCTATGGTACGCTCAGCGCAAGCCGTGCACCTATCTTGCTCCTATACTAAGACTCTCCAAACGGACCGAAAATAGATTCCACATGACCCACGTCACCTAGGTGTTCTATCTGGTGTGTCCAAAATGATTTTCAAGCCTATGGTACGCTCAGCGCAAGCCATGCACCTATCTTGCTCCAATACTAAGACTCTCCAAACGGACCGAAATGAGATTTCACATGACCCAGGTCACCCAGGTGTTCTATCGGGTGTGTCCAAAGCGATTTTCGAGCCTGTGGTACGTTCAGCGCAAACCATGCACCTATCTTGCATTAAGAATAGCACTATTTCCAAACGGACCGAAACGAGCATCCACTTGAGCCTCGTCACCTTTAGTACCATCGGGTGCGTTCAAAACGATTTCTGAGGCTATGGTATGTTTGGCGCAAACCGTGCACCTATCTTGCACCGATACTAACACTGTCTCTAAACGGACCGAAATGAGATTCCACATGACCCACGTCACCTAGGTGTTCTATGGGTGTGTCCAAAATGATTTTTGAGCCTGTGGTATGTTCAGCGCAAAACCATGCACCAATCTTGCGTCAAGATTAGCACTATCTCCAAACGGACCGAAACGAGCATCCACTTGAGCCTCGTCACCTAGGAGTACCATCGGGTGCGTTCAAAATGATTTCTGAGCCTACGGTACGTTTGGCGCAAACCGTGCACCTATCTTACACCGATACTAACACTGTCTCTAAACGGACCGAAATGAGATTCCACTTGACCCACGTCACCTAGGTGTTCTATCAGGTGTGTCCAAAATGATTTTCAAGCCTATGGTACGCTCGGCGCAAGCCGTGCACCTATCTTGCTCCAATACTAAGACTCTCTCCAAACGGACCGAAATGAGATTCCACATGACCCAGGTCACCTAGGTGTTCTATCGGGTGTGTCCAAAGCGATTTTGAGCCTGTGGTACGTTCAGGGCAAACCGTGCACCTATCTTGCGTTAAGAATAGCACTATCTCCAAACGGACCGAAACGAGCATCCACTTGAGCCTCGTCACCTAGGAGAACCATAGGGTCGTTCAAAACGATTTCTGAGGTTATGGTATGTTTGGCGCATACCGTGCACCTATCTTGCACCGATACTAACACTGACTCTAAACGGACCGAAATGAGATCCCACATGACCCACGTCACCTAGGTGTTCTATCGGGTGTGTCCAAAACGATTTTTGAGCCTATGGTATGTTCAGCGGAAAACCATGCACCTTTCTTGCGTCAAGATTAGCACTATCTCCAAACGGACCGAAACGAGCATCCACTTGAGCCTCGTCACCTAGGAGTACCATCGGGTGCGTTCAAAACGATTTCTGAGCCTACGGTATGTTTGGCGCAAACCGTGCACCTATCTTACACCGATACTAACACTGTCTCTAAACGGACCGAAATGAGATTCCACATGACCCACGTCACCTAGGTGTTCTATCAGGTGTGTCCAAAATGATTTTCAAGCCTATGGTACGCTCAGCGCAAGCCGTGCACCTATCTTGCTCCAATACTAAGACTCTCTCCAAACGGACCGAAATGAGATTTCACATGACCCAGGTCACCCAGGTGTTCTATCGGGTGTGTCCAAAGCGATTTTCGAGCCTGTGGTACGTTCAGCGCAAACCATGCACCTATCTTGCATTAAGAATAGCACTATTTCCAAACGGACCGAAACGAGCATCCACTTGAGCCTCGTCACCTTTGAGTACCATCGGGTGCGTTCAAGACGATTTCTGAGGCTATGGTATGTTTGGCGCAAACCGTGCACCTATCTTGCACCGATACTAACACTGTCTCTAAGCGGACCGAAATGAGATTCCACATGACCCACGTCACCTAGGTGTTCTATGGGTGTGTCCAAAATGATTTTTGAGCCTGTGGTATGTTCAGCGCAAAACCATGCACCAATCTTGCGTCAAGATTAGCACTATCTCCAAACGGACCGAAACGAGCATCCACTTGAGCCTCGTCACCTAGGAGTACCATCGGGTGCGTTCAAAACGATTTCTGAGCCTACGGTACGTTTGGCGCAAACCGTGCGCCTATCTTACACCGATACTAAAACTGTCTCTAAACGGACCGAAATGAGATTCCACATGACCCACGTCACCTAGGTGTTCTATCAGGTGTGTCCAAAACGATTTTCAAGCCTATGGTACGCTCGGCGCAAGCCGTGCACCTATCTTGCTCCAATACTAAGACTCTCTCCAAACGGACCGAAATGAGATTCCACATGACCCAGGTCACCTAGGTGTTCTATCGGGTGTGTCCAAAGCGATTTTGGAGCCCGTGGTACGTTCAGGGCAAACCGTGCACCTATCTTGCGTTAAGAATAGCACTATCTCCAAACGGATCCAAACGAGCATCCACTTGAGCCTCGTCACCTAGGAGAACCATAGGGTCCGTTCAAAATGATTTCTGAGGTTATGGTGTGTTAGGCGCATACCGTGCACCTATCTTGCACCGATACTAACACTGACTCTAAACGGACCAAAATGAGATCCCACATGACCCACGTCACCTAGGTGTTCTATCGGGCATGTCCAAAATGATTTTTGAGCCTGTGGTATGTTCAGCGGAAAACCATGCACCTATCTTGCGTCAAGATTAGCACTATCTCCAAACAGACCGAAACGAGCATCCACTAGAGCCTCGTCACCTAGGAGTACCATCGGGTGCGTTCAAAACGATTTCTGAGCCTACGGACGTTTGGCGCAAACCGTGCACCTATCTTACACCGATACTAACACTGTCTCTAAACGGACCGAAATGAGATTCCACATGACCCACGTCACCTAGGTGTTCTATCAGGTGTGTCCAAAATGATTTTCAAGCCTATGGTACGCTCAGCGCAAGCCGTGCACCTATCTTGCTCCAATACTAAGACTCTCTCCAAACGGACCGAAATGAGATTCCACATGACCCAGGTCACCCAGGTGTTCTATCGGGTGTGTCCAAAGCGATTTTCGAGCCTGTGGTACGTTCAGCGCAAACCGTGCACCTATCTTGCATTAAGAATAGCACTATTTCCAAACGGACCGAAACGAGCATCCACTTGAGCCTCGTCACCTTTGAGTACCATCGGGTGCGTTCAAGACGATTTCTGAGCCTATGGTATGTTTGGCGCAACCGTGCACCTATCTTGCACCGATACTAACACTGTCTCTAAGCGGACCGAAATGAGATTCCACATGACCCACGTCACCTAGGTGTTCTATTGGGTGTGTCCAAAATGATTTTTGAGCCTGTGGTATGTTCAGCGCAAAACCATGCACCAATATTGCGTCAAGATTAGCACTATCTCCAAACGGACCGAAACGAGCATCCACTTGAGCCTCGTCACCTAGGAGTACCATCGGGTGCGTTCAAAACGATTTCTGAGCCTACGGTACGTTTGGCGCAAACCGTGCACCTATCTTACACCGATACTAACACTGTCTCTAAACGGACCGAAATGAGATTCCACATGACCCACGTCACCTAGGTGTTCTATCAGGTGTGTCCAAAACGATTTTCAAGCCTATGGTACGCTCAGCGCAAGCCGTGCACCTATCTTGCTCCAATACTAAGACTCTCTCCAAACGGACCGAAATGAGATTCCACATGACCCAGGTCACCTAGGAGAACCATAGGTTCCGTTCAAAACGATTTCTGAGGTTATGGTGTGTTTGGCGCATACTGTGCACCTATCTTACACCGATACTAACACTGACTCTAAACGGACCGAAATGAGATCCCACATGACCCACGTCACCTAGGTGTTCTATCGGGCATGTCCAAAATGATTTTTGAGCCTGTGGTATGTTCAGAGGAAAACCATGCACCTTTCTTGCGTCAAGATTAGCACTATCTCCAAACGGACTGAAACGAGCATCCACTTGAGCCTCGTCACCAAGGTTTACATCGGGTGCGTTCAAAACTATTTCTGAGCCTACGGGACGTTTGGCGCAAACCGTGCACCTATCTTACACCGATACTAACACTATCTCTAAACGGACCGAAATGAGATTCCACATGACCCACGTCACCTAGGTGTTCTATCAGGTGTGTCCAAAATGATTTTCAAGCCTATGGTACGCTCAGCGCAAGCCGTGCACCTATCTTGCTCCAATACTAAGACTCTCTCCAAACGGACCGAAATGAGATTTCACATGACCCAGGTCACCCAGGTGTTCTATCGGGTGTGTCCAAAGCGATTTTCGAGCCTGTGGTACGTTCAGCGCAAACCATGCACCTATCTTGCATTAAGAATAGCACTATTTCCAAACGGACCGAAACGAGCATCCACTTGAGCCTCATCACTTTGAGTACCATCGGGTGCGTTCAAGACGATTTCTGAGGCTATGGTATGTTTGGCGCAAACCGTGCACCTATCTTGCACCGATACTAACACTGTCTCTAAGCGGACCGAAATGAGATTCCACATGACCCACGTCACCTAGGTGTTCTATTGGGTGTGCCCAAAATGATTTTTGAGCCTGTGGTATGTTCAGCGCAAAACCATGCACCAATCTTGCGTCAAGATTAGCACTATCTCCAAACGGACCGAAACGAGCATCCACATGAGCCTCGTCACCTAGGAGTACCATCGGGTGCGTTCAAAACGATTTCTGAGCCTACGGTACGTTTGGCGCAAACCGTGCGCCTATCTTACACCGATACTAAAACTGTCTCTAAACGGACCGAAATGAGATTCCACATGACCCACGTCACCTAGGTGTTCTATCAGGTGTGTCCAAAACGATTTTCAAGCCTATGGTACGCTCGGCGCAAGCCGTGCACCTATCTTGCTCCAATACTAAGACTCTCTCCAAACGGACCGAAATGAGATTCCACATGACCCAGGTCACCTAGGTGTTCTATCGGGTGTGTCCAAAGCGATTTTGGAGCCTGTGGTACGTTCAGGGCAAACCGTGCACCTATCTTGCGTTAAGAATAGCACTATCTCCAAACGGACCGAAACGAGCATCCACTTGAGCCTCGTCACCTAGGAGAACCATAGGGTCCGTTCAAAACGATTTCTGAGGTTATGGTGTGTTTGGCGCATACCGTGCACCTATCTTGCACCGATACTAACACTGACTCTAAACGGACCGAAATGAGATCCACATGACCCACGTCACCTAGGTGTTCTATCGGGTGTCCAAAATGATTTTTAAGCCTGTGGTATGTTCAGCGGAAAACCATGCACCTTTCTTGCGTTAAGATTAGCACTATCTCCAACGGACCGAAACAAGCATCCACTTGAGCCTCGTCACCTAGGAGTACCATCGGGTGCGTTCAAAACAATTTCTGAGCCTACGGACGTTTGGCGCACACCGTGCACCTATCTTACACCGATACTAACACTGTCTCTAAACGGACCGAAATAAGATTCCACATGACCCACGTCATCTAGGTGTTCTATCAGGTGTGTCCAAAACGATTTTCAAGCCTATGGTACGCTCGGCGCAAGCCGTGCACCTATCTTACTCCAATACTAAGACTCTCTCCAAACGGACCGAAATGAGAGTCCACATGACCCAGGTCACCTAGGCGAACCATAGGTTCCGTTCAAAACGATTTCTGAGGTTATGGTGTGTTTGGCGCATACTGTGCACCTATCTTACACCGATACTAACACTGACTCTAAACGGACCGAAATGAGATCCCACATGACCCACGTCACCTAGGTGTTCTATCGGGCGTGTCCAAAATGATTTTTGAGCCTGTGGTATGTTCAGCGGAAAACCATGCACCTATCTTGCGTCAAGATTAGCACTATCTCCAAACGGACCGAAACGAGCATCCACTTGAGCCTCATCACCTAGGAGTACCATCGGGTGCGTTCAAAACGATTTCTGAGCCTACGGTACGTTTGGCGCAAACCGTGCACCTATCTTACACCGATACTAACACTGTCTCTAAACGGACCGAAATGAGATTCCACATGACCCACGTCACCTAGGTGTTCTATCAGGTGTGTCCAAAATGATTTTCAAGCCTATGGTACGCACAGCGCAAGCCGTGCACCTATCTTGCTCCAATACTAAGACTCTCTCCAAACGGACCGAAATGAGATTCCACATGACCCAGGTCACCCTAGGTGTTCTATCGGGTGTGTCCAAAGCGATTTTCGAGCCTGTGGTACGTTCAGCGCAAACCATGCACCTATCTTGCATTAAGAATAGCACTATTCCAAACGGACCGAAACGAGCATCCACTTGAGCCTCGTCACCTTGAGTACCATCGGGTGCGTTCAAAACGATTTCTGAGGCTATGGTATGTTTGGCGCAAACCGTGCACCTATCTTGCACCGATACTAACACTGTCTCTAAACGGACCGAAATGAGATTCCACATGACCCACGTCACCTAGGTGTTCTATTGGGTGTGCCCAAAATGATTTTTGAGCCTGTGGTATGTTCAGCGCAAAACCATGCACCAATCTTGCGTCAAGATTAGCACTATCTCCAAACGGACCGAAACGAGCATCCACATGAGCCTCGTCACCTAGGAGTACCATCGGGTGCGTTCAAAATGATTTCTGAGCCTACGGTACGTTTGGCGCAAACCGTGCGCCTATCTTACACCGATACTAAAACTGTCTCTAAACGGACCGAAATGAGATTCCACATGACCCACGTCACCTAGGTGTTCTATCAGGTGTGTCCAAAATGATTTTCAAGCCTATGGTACGCTCGGCGCAAGCCGTGCACCTATCTTGCTCCAATACTAAGACTCTCTCCAAACGGACCGAAATGAGATTCCACATGACCCAGGTCACCTAGGTGTTCTATCGGGTGTGTCCAAAGCGATTTTGGAGCCCTTGGTACGTTCAGGGTAAACCGTGCACCTATCTTGCGTTAAGAATAGCACTATCTCCAAACGGACCGAAACGAGCATCCACTTGAGCCTCGTCACCTAGGAGAACCATAGGGTGCGTTCAAAACGATTTCTGAGGTTATGGTGTTGTTGCGCATACCGTGCACCTATCTTGCACCGATACTAACACTGACTCTAAACGGACCGAAATGAGATTCCACATGACCCACGTCACCTAG
>JAIWYO010008682.1:0-11404 GCA_020631735.1 Saccharum officinarum | reverse complement strand
GGCCATCATGGTACCTTAACGGCCTAGTTGTTTGACATAATTGATACTAACTACATCTAAGCTCTCCACCCTAATATGAGATGTGCCATTCCTATCACAACCAACTCATTTCGTAACACGGGTAGACCCAGACATCTTTGATGGAATTGCATGATTTCACCGAAACAAACACTGCTTTGTTGCCTATGATAAGTTATTTCTAGAAAAATCTCTTGGGACTCACTTTTTCCAATTCTGGTTCCTTATGGTGAGGCCTATAGTTTTGTTGCTATGAAAAAAACTAGCTTGATTCCATGTCCAGAAGGCAAATTTCTTAAAGGTTTTACATTTGCTAGGACATCTGAATCGGCAGTTTTCAGTGTCGCTGCCATCATGGTACCTTAACGGCCTAGTTGTGTGACATAATTGATACTGACTACATCTAAGCTCTCCACCCTAATATGAGATGTGTCATTCCTATCACAACCAACTCATTTCATAACACGGGTACCCAGACATCTTTGATGGAATTGCATGATTTCACAGAAACAAACACTGCTTTGTTGCCTATGATAAGTTATTTCTAGAAAAATCTCAAGGAAAGCACTTTTACCAATCAAGTTCCCTAGGGTGAGGCCTATACTTCTATAGCCATGAAAAAACCTAGCTCAATTCCATGTCCAGAAGGCAAATTTCTCAAGGTTTTACATTTGCCACGATGTTTGAATCGCAATTTTCGAGGTCGCGGCCATCACGGTACCTTAACGGCGTTGTGCACATAATTGATACTAACTTCATCTAAGCTCTCCACCTAACATGGGATGTGCCATTCTAGTCACAACCAACTCGTTTGTAACATGGGTGGACCAGACATTTTTTGGAATTGCATTGATTTCACCAAACAAACACTGCTTTGTTGCCTATGATAGGTTATTTTTAGAAAAATCTCTAGGACTCACTTTTACCAATTTAGGTTTCCTAGGGTGAGGCTATAGTTTTGTAGCCATGAAAAAAAACATAGCTTAATTCCATGTCCAGAAGGCAAATTTCTCAAAGGTTTTACATTTGCCACGAACATGCAGGATAGTTCCGGTGTCGCGGCCATCATGGTACATAACTGCGTGGTTATGTGATGTAGTTGATATGAACTTCATCAAAGCTCTCCACCCTAATATGAGATGTGCCATTCCTATCACAACCAACTCATTTTTAAACGGGTGGAGCCAGACATCTTTGATGGAATTGCATATTTCACCGAAACAAACACTGCTTTGTTGCCTATGATAGTTATTTTTAAAAAATCTCAAGGAAGCACTTTTTACCAATTCAAGTTCCCTAGGTGAGGCCTATACTCTATAGCCATGAAAAAACTAGCTCAATTCCATGTCCAGAAGCAAATTTCTCAAGGTTTTACATTTGCCACGACATCTGAATCGCAATTCTGAGGTCGCGGCCATCACGGTACCTTAACGCGTGGTTGTGCAACATAATTGATACTAACTTCATCTAAGCTCTCCACCCTAACATGAGATGTGCCATTCTATCACAACCAACTCATTTGTAACATGGGTGGACCCAGACATTTTTTATGGAATTGCATGATTTCACCAAAACAAACACTGCTTTGTTGCCTATGATAGTTATTTTTAGAAAAATCTCTAGGGACTCACTTTTACCAATTTAGGTTCCCTAGGTGAGCCTATAGTTTTGTAGCCATGAAAAAAACATAGCTTAATTCCATGTCCAGAAGGCAAATTTCTCAAAGTTTTACATTTGCCACGACATATGCATGGATAGTTCCCGTGTCGCGCCATAACGTACATTAACTGCGTGTTATGTGATGTATTGATTGAACTTTCAAAGCTCTCCACCCTAATATGAGATGTGCCATTCCTATCACAACCAACTCATTTATAAACACGGGGAGCCAGACATCTTTGATGGAATTGCATTATTTCACCGAAACAAACACTGCTTTGTTGCCTATGATAAGTTATTTTTAGAAAAATCTCTAGAACCCACTTTTGCTAATCTAGGTTCCCTATGTGAAGCCTATAGTTCTATAGTCATGAAAAAAACTAGCTCGATTCCATGTCCAGAAGGCAAATTCTCAACGTTTTACATTTGCCACGACATTGAATCGGCAGTTTCCGGTGTCGCGGCCATCATGTACCTTAACGGCTTGTTGTGTGACATAATTGATATTGACATCATCTAAGCTCTCCACCCTAACATGAGATGTGCCATTCCTATCACAACCAACTCATTTCGTAATACGGGTGGACCAGACATCTTTGATGGAATTGCATTATTCACCAAAACAAACACTGCTTTGTTGCCTATGATAAGTTATTTTTAGAAAAATCTCTAGGACTCACTTTTCCAATTCTGGTTCCTTATGGTGAGGCCTATAGTTTTGTAGCCATGAAAAAAAACTAGCTTGATTCCATGTCCAGAAGGCAAATTTCTTAAGTTTTACATTTGCACGACATCTGAATCGGCAGTTTCCAGTGTCGCGGCCATCATGGTACCTTAACGGCCTATTGTTACATAATTGATACTGACTACATCTAAGCTCTCCACCCTAATATGAGATGTGCCATTCCTATCACAACCAACTCATTTCGTAACACGGGTAGACCCAGACATCTTTGATGGAATTGCATGATTTCACCGAAACACTGCTTTGTTGCCTATGATAAGTTATTTTTAGAAAAATCTCTAGGGACTCACTTTTTCCAATTCTGGTTCCTTATGGTGAGCCTATAGTTTTATAGCCATGAAAAAAACTAGCTTATTCCATGTCCAGAAGGCAAATTTCTCAAGTTTTACATTTGCCACGACATCTGAATCGGCAGTTTCAGTGTCGCGGCCATCATGGTACCTTAACGGCCTAGTTGTGTGACATAATTGATACTGACTTCATCTAAGCTCTCCACCCTAACATGAGATGTGTCATTCCTATCACAACCAACTCATTTCGTAACACGGTGGACCCAGACATCTTTGATGGAATTGCATGATTTCACCAAAACAAACACTGCTTTGTTGCTATGATAAGTTATTTCTAGAAAAATCTCAAGGAACTCACTTTTACCAATTCAAGGTTCCCTAGGTGAGGCCTATAGTTCTATAGCCATGAAAAAAACTAGCTTAATTCCATGTCCAGAAGCAAATTTCTCAAGTTTTACATTTGCCACGATGTTGAATCGGCAATTTCTGTGTCGCGCCATCACGTACCTTAACGGCTGGTTGTGTGACATAATTGATACTAACTTCATCTAAGCTCTCCACCCTAACATGGATGTGCCATTCTATCACAACCAACTCATTTTGTAACATGGGTGGACCAGACATTTTTGATGGAATTGCATGATTTCACCAAAACAAACACTGCTTTGTTGCCTATGATAGTTATTTTTAGAAAAATCTCTAGGGACTCACTTTTACCAATTTAGTTCCCTATGGTGAGGCCTATAGTTTGTAGCCATGAAAAAAACTAGCTTGATTCCATGTCCAGAAGGCAAATTTTCAAAGTTTTACATTTGCCACGACATGCTGGATAGTTCCTGTGTCGCGGCCATCATGGTACTTAACTGCGTGGTTGTGTGACATAATTGATATGACTCATCTAAGCTCTCCACCCTAATATGAGATGTGCCATTCCTATCACAACCAACTCATTTTTAAGACGGGTGGACCCAGACATCTTTGATGGAATTGCAATATTTCACCAAAACAAACATTGCTTTGTTGCCTATGATAAGTTATTTCTAGAAAAATCTCAAGGAAGCACTTTTACCAATTCAAGTCCCTAGGGTGAGGCCTATACTTCTATAGCCATGAAAAAACCTAGCTCAATTCCATGTCCAGAAGCCAAATTTCTCAAGGTTTTACATTTGCCACGATGTTTGAATCGGTAATTTCTGTGTCGCGGCCATCACGGTACCTTAACGGCGTGGTTGTGCAACATAATTGATACTAACTTCATCTATGCTCTCCACGCTAATATGGGATGTGCCATTCTAGTCACAACTAACTCGTTTTGTAACATGGGTAGAACTAGACATTTTTTATGGAATTGCATGATTTCACCAAAACAAACACTGCTTTGTTGCCTATGATAGTTATTTCTAGAAAATATCTAGGACTCACTTTTACCAATTTAGGTCCCTAGGGTGAGGCCTATAGTTTAGCCATGAAAAAAACATAGCTTAATTCCATGTCCAGAAGGCAAATTTCTCAAAGTTTTACATTTGCCACGACATTATGCATGGATAGTTCCCGGTGTCGCGGCCATCACGGTACATTAACTGCGTGGTTATGTGATGTAGTTGATATGAACTTCAGCAAAGCTCTCCACCCTAATATGAGATGTGCCATTCCTATCACAACCAACTCATTTTATAGACAGGTGGAGCCAGACATTTTGATGGAATTGCATTATTTCACCGAAACAAACACTGCTTTATTGCCTATGATAAGTTATTTTTAGAAAAATCTCTAGGAACCCACTTTTGCTAATCTAGGTTCCCTATGGTGAAGCCTATAGTTCTATAGTCATGAAAAAAACTAGCTCGATTCCATGTCCAGAAGGCAAATTTCTCAACGTTTTACATTTGCCACGACATCTGAATCGGCAGTTTCCGGTGTCGCGGCCATCATGGTACCTTAACGGCATTGTTGTGTGACATAATTGATATTGACATCATCTAAGCTCTCCACCCTAACATGAGATGTGCCATTCCTATCACAACCAACTCATTTCATAATACGGGTGGACCTAGACATCTTTGATGGAATTGCATTAATTCACCAAAACAAACATTGCTTTGTTGCCTATGATAAGTTATTCTTAGAAAAATCTCTTGGGACTCACTTTTTCCAATTCTGGTTCCTTATGGTGAGCCTATAGTTTTTGCTATGAAAAAAACTAGCTTGATTCCATGTCCAGAAGGCAAATTTCTAGGTTTTACATTTGCTAGGACATCTGAATCGGCAATTTCATTGTCGCGGCCATCATGGTACCTTAACGCCTAGTTGTGACATAATTGATACTGACTACATCTAAGCTCTCCACCCTAATATGAGATGTGCCATTCCTATCACAACCAACTCATTTCGTAACACGGGTACCAGACATCTTTGATGGAATTGCATGATTTCACAAAACAAACACTGCTTTGTTGCCTATGATAAGTTATTTTTAGAAAAATCTCTTGGGACTCACTTTTTCCAATTCTGGTCCTTATGGTGAGGCCTATAGTTTTGTTGCTATGAAAAAAAACTAGCTTGATTCCATGTCCAGAAGGCAAATTTCTTAAGGTTTTACATTTGCTAGGACATCTGAATCGGCAGTTTCAGTGTGTCGGCCATCATGGTACCTTAACGGCCTAGTTGTGTGACATAATTGATACTGACTACATCTAAGCTCTCCACCCTAATATGAGATGTGTCATTCCTTTCACAACCAACTCATTTCATAACACGGGTAGACCCAGACATCTTTGATGGAATTGCATGATTTCACAGAAACAAACACTGCTTTGTTGCCTATGATAAGTTATTTCTAGAAAAATCTCAAGGAAAGCACTTTTACCAATTCAAGTTCCCTAGGGTGAGGCCTATACTTCTATAGCCATGAAAAAACCTAGCTCAATTCCATGTCCAGAAGCCAAATTTCTCAAGGTTTTACATTTGCCACGATGTTTGAATCGGCAATTTCTGAGGTCGCGACCATCACGGTACCTTAACGGCGTGGTTGTGCAACATAATTGATACTAACTTCATCTAAGCTCTCCACGCTAACATGGGATGTGCCATTCTAGTCACAACCAACTCGTTTTGTAACATGGGTGGACCAGACATTTTTATGGAATTGCATGATTTCACCAAAACAAACACTGCTTTGTTGCCTATGATAGGTTATTTTTAGAAAAATCTCTAGGATCACTTTTACCAATTTAGGTTCCCTAGGGTGAGGCCTATAGTTTTGTAGCCATGAAAAAAAACATAGCTTAATTCCATGTCCAGAAGGCAAATTTCTCAAAGTTTACATTTGCCACGACATATGCATGGATAGTTCCCGTGTCGCGGCCATAACGGTACATAACTGCGTGGTTATGTGATGTAGTTGATATGAACTTCAGCAAAGCTCTCCACCCTAATACGAGATGTGCCATTCCTATCACAACCAACTCATTTATAAGACGGGTGGAGCCAGACATCTTTGATGGAATTGCATTATTTCACTGAAACAAACACTGCTTTGTTGCCTATGATAAGTTATTTTTAGAAAAATCTCTAGGAACCCAGTTTTGCTAATCTAGGTTCCCTATGGTGAAGCCTATAGTTCTATAGTCATGAAAAAAACTAGCTCGATTCCATGTCCAGAAGGCAAATTTCTCAACGTTTTACATTTGCCACGACATCTGAATCGACAGTTTCTGGTGTCGCGGCCGTCATGGTACCTTAACGGCATTGTTGTGTGACATAATTGATATTGACATCATCTAAGCTCTCCACCCTAATATGAGATGTGTCATTCCTATCACAACCAACTCATTTCGTAATACGGGTGGACCCAGACATCTTTGATGGAATTGCATTATTTCACCAAAACAAACATTGCTTTGTTGCCTATGATAAGTTATTTTTAGAAAAATCTCTAGGGACTCACTTTTTTCCAATTTGGCTTCCTAATGGTGAGGCCTATAGTTTTGTTGTTATGAAAAAAAACTAGCTTGATTCCATGTCCAGAAGGCAAATTTCTTAAGGTTTTACATTTGCTAGGACATCTGAATCGGTAGTTTCTAGTGTCGCGGCCATCATGGTACCTTAACGGCCTAGTTGTGTTACATAATTGATACTGACTACATCTAAGCTCTCCACCCTAATATGAGATGTGCCATTCCTATCACAACCAACTCATTTCGTAACACGGGTAGACCCAGACATCTTTGATGGAATTGCATGATTTCACCGAAACAAACACTGCTTTGTTGCCTATGATAAGTTATTTCTAGAAAAATCTCAAGGAAGCACTTTTACCAATTCAAGTTCCCTAGGGTGAGCCTATACTTCTATAGCCATGAAAAAACCTAGCTCAATTCCATGTCCAGAAGCCAAATTTCTCAAGGTTTTACATTTGCCACGATGTTTGAATCGGTAATTTCTGAGGTCGCGGCCATCACGGTACCTTAACGGCGTGGTTGTGCAACATAATTGATACTAACTTCATCTAAGCTCTCCACGCTAACATGGATGTGCCATTCTAGTCACAACCAACTCGTTTTGTAACATGGGTGGAACCAGACATTTTTTATGGAATTGCATGATTTCACCAAAACAAACACTGCTTTGTTGCCTATGATAGGTTATTTTTAGAAAAATCTAGGGACTCACTTTTACCATTTAGGTTCCCTAGGGTGAGGCCTATAGTTTTGTAGCCATGAAAAAAAACATAGCTTAATTCCATGTCCAGAAGGCAAATTTCTCAATGTTTTACATTTGCCACGACATATGCATGGATAGTCCCGTGTCGCGGCCATAACGGTACATTAACTGCGTGGTTATGTGATGTAGTTGATATGAACTTCAGCAAAGCTCTCCACCCTAATATGAGATGTGCCATTCCTATCACAACCAACTCATTTTATAAGACAGGTGGAGCCAGACATCTTTGATGGAATTGCATTATTTCACCGAAACAAACACTGCTTTATTGCCTATGATAAGTTATTTTTAGAAAAATCTCTAGGAACCCACTTTTGCTAATCTAGGTTCCCTATGGTGAAGCCTATAGTTCTATAGTCATGAAAAAAACTAGCTCGATTCCATGTCCAGAAGGCAAATTTCTCAACGTTTTACATTTGCCACGACATCTGAATCGGGATTTCCGGTGTCGCGGCCATCATGGTACCTTAACGGCATTGTTGTGTGACATAATTGATATTGACATCATCTAAGCTCTCCACCCTAACATGAGATGTGCCATTCCTATCACAACCAACTCATTTCGTAATACGGGGACCTAGACATCTTTGATGGAATTGCATTAATTTACCAAAACAAACATTGCTTTGTTGCCTATGATAAGTTATTCTTAGAAAAATCTCTTGGACTCACTTTTTCCAATTCTGGTTCCTTATGGTGAGCCTATAGTTTTGTTGCTATGAAAAAAAACTAGCTTGATTCCATGTCCAGAAGGCAAATTTCTTAAGGTTACATTTGCTAGGACATCTGAATCGGCAGTTTCAGTGTCGCGGCCATCATGGTACCTTAACGGCCTAGTTGTGTGACATAATTGATACTGACTACATCTAAGCTCTCCACCCTAATATGAGATGTGTCATTCCTATCACAACCAACTCATTTCGTAACACGGGTAGACCCAGACATCTTTGATGGAATTGCATGATTTCACCAAAACAAACACTGCTTTGTTGCCTATGATAAGTTATTTTAGAAAAATCTCTAGGACTCACTTTTCCAATTCTGTTCCTATGGTGAGGCCTATAGTTTTTGTTATGAAAAAAACTAGCTTGATTCCATGTCCAGAAGGCAAATTTCTTAAGGTTTTACATTTGCTAGGACATCTGAATCGGTAGTTTCTAGTGTCGCGGCCATCATGGTACCTTAACGGCCTAGTTGTGTGACATAATTGATACTGACTACATCTAAGCTCTCCACCCTAATATGAGATGTGCCATTCCTATCACAACCAACTCATTTCGTAACACGGGTAGACCCAGACATCTTTGATGGATTGCATGATTTCACGAAACAAACACTGCTTTGTTGCCTATGATAAGTTATTTTCTAGAAAAATCTCAAGAAGCACTTTTACCAATTCAAGTTCCCTAGGGTGAGGCCTATACTTCTATAGCCATGAAAAAACCTAGCTCAATTCCATGTCCAGAAGCAAAATTTTCAAGGTTTTACATTTGCCACGATGTTTGAATCGGTAATTTCTGAGGTCACGGCCATCACGTACCTTAACGGCGTGGTTGTGCAACATAATTGATACTAACTTCATCTAAGCTCTCCACGCTAACATGGATGTGCCATTCTAGTCACAACCAACTCGTTTTGTAACATGGGTGGAACCAGACATTTTTTATGGAATTGCATGATTTCACCAACAAACACTGCTTTGTTGCCTATGATAGGTTATTTTTAGAAAAATCTCTAGGGACTCACTTTTACCAATTTAGGTTCCCTAGGGTGAGGCCTAAGTTTTGTAGCCATGAAAAAAAACATAGCTTAATTCCATGTCCAGAAGGCAAATTTCTCAAAGTTTTACATTTGCCACGACATATGCATGGATAGTTCCCGGTGTCGCGGCCATAACGGTACATTAACTGGTGGTTATGTGATGTAGTTGATATGAACTTCAGCAAAGCTCTCCACCCTAATATGAGATGTGCCATTCCTATCACAACCAACTCATTTTATAAGACGGTGGAGCCAGACATCTTTGATGGAATTGCATTATTTCACGAAACAAACACTGCTTTGTTGCCTATGATAAGTTATTTTTAGAAAAATCTCTAGGAACCACTTTTGCTAATCTAGGTTCCCTATGGTGAAGCCTATAGTTCTATAGTCATGAAAAAAACTAGCTCGATTCCATGTCCAGAAGGCAAATTTCTCAACGTTTTACATTTGCCACGACATCTGAATCGGCATAGTTCGGTGTCGCGGCCATCATGGTACCTTAACGCATTGTTGTGTGACATAATTGATATTGACATCATCTAAGCTCTCCACCCTAACATGAGATGTGCCATTCCTATCACAACCAACTCATTTCGTAATACGGGTGGACCTAGACATCTTTGATGGAATTGCATTAATTTCACCAAACAAACATTGCTTTGTTGCCTATGATAAGTTATTTTTAGAAAAATCTCTTGGGACTCACTTTTTCCAATTCTGGTTCCTATGGTGAGCCTATAGTTTTGTTGCTATGAAAAAAACTAGCTTGATTCCATGTCCAGAAGGCAAATTTCTTAAAGTTTTACATTTGCTACGACATCTGAATCGGCAGTTTCCAGTGTCGCGCCATCATGGTACCTTAACGGCCTAGTTGTGTGACATAATTGATACTGACTACATCTAAGCTCTCCACCCTAATATGAGATGTGCCATTCCTATCACAACCAACTCATTTCGTAACACGGTGACCCAGACATCTTTGATGGAATTGCATATTTCACCAAAACAAACACTGCTTTGTTGCCTATGATAAGTTATTTTTAGAAAAATCTCTAGGACTCACTTTTTCCAATTCTGGTTCCTAATGGTGAGGCCTATAGTTTGTTGCTATGAAAAAAAACTAGCTTTTCCATGTCCAGAAGGCAAATTTCTTAAGGTTTTACATTTGCTAGGACATCTGAATCGGCAGTTCTCAGTGTCGCGGCCATCATGGTACCTTAACGGCCTAGTTGTGTGACATAATTGATACTGACTACATCTAAGCTCTCCACCCTAATATGAGATGTGCCATTCCTATCACAACCAACTCATTTCGTAACACGGTAGACCCAGACATCTTTGATGGAATTGCATGATTTCACCAAACAAACACTGCTTTGTTGCCTATGATAAGTTATTTCTAGAAAAATCTCAAGGGAAGCACTTTTACCAATTCAAGTTCCCTAGGGTGAGGCCTATACTTCTATAGCCATGAAAAAACCTAGCTCAATTCCATGTCCAGAAGCAAATTTCTCAAGGTTTTACATTTGCCACGATGTTTGAATCGGCAATTTCTGAGGTCGCGCCATCACGGTACCTTAACGGCGTGGTTGTGCAACATAATTGATACTAACTTCATCTAAGCTCTCCACGCTAACATGGGATGTGCCATTCTAGTCACAACCAACTCGTTTTGTAACATGGGTGGACCAGACATTTTTTATGGAATTGCATGATTTCACCAAAACAAACACTGCTTTGTTGCCTATGATAGGTATTTTTTTAGAAAAATCTTAGGGACTCACTTTTACCAATTTAGGTTCCCTAGGGTGAGCCTATAGTTTGTAGCCATGAAAAAAAACATAGCTTAATTCCATGTCCAGAAGGCAAATTTCTCAAAGTTTTACATTTGCCACGACATATGCATGGATAGTTCCCGGTGTCGCGGCCATAACGGTACATTAACTGCGTGGTTATGTGATGTAGTTGATATGAACTTCAGCAAAGCTCTCCACCCTAATATGAGATGTGCCATTCCTATCACAACCAACTCATTTTATAAGACGGGTGAGCCAGACATCTTTGATGGAATTGCATTATTTCACCGAAACAAACACTGCTTTGTTGCCTATGATAAGTTATTTTTAGAAAATCTCTAGGAACCCACTTTTGCTAATCTAGGTTCCCTATGGTGAAGCCTATAGTTCTATAGTCATGAAAAAAAACT
>JAIWYO010008681.1:0-21158 GCA_020631735.1 Saccharum officinarum | reverse complement strand
CGGCGAGGACGGCGACTGCTCGCCACCACCAGCACCTCTCCGTCTTCCGGCACGACCACCAACACCTCTCCGTCTCCCAGTGCCTAGATCTGGAGAGGAGACCAGTCGCTACGCTCGGATCCGGCCAGCAGGAGGCGCTCTGACGCGGAGGCGGTGGCGCGCTCCAGCCCTCCCTCTCTGTCAAGCAGCGATCCCAGTGGCGGAGCTTCGGTGAGGAGAAGCGGTCCCGGAGGAGCAGCGGCGCCTCGGCTCTCACTCCTCTCCTCCAGTGACCCTACGGCGAGGAGCAGCGGCCCGCCGAGCAGGTGCTCAGATCTAGCGAGCGGGTGCCCGGATCCGGCGGCCAGTGCTCAGATCTGGCAACGGGTGCCCTGATCCGACGGTGGGTGCACGGATCCGGCGAGCGGTGGCAGCAGTGCGTGGATGGGCTCGCCGGGCTTATCCACATGTTTTCATTTTTTTTTGGTTTTTTAATTCGATTTATCGAGGCGGGCAGGGCAACTGCCTCGGTTAAGGCCACGATTAACTATGACTTTTGACCGAGGCGGTTGCAAAAACCGCCTCGGTTAGCATATTTACCTGCCATGGTAAAGTTTTTTTTGTAGTAGTGTGCAATCCATTAAAGATATGTTCTTGTTTAATTTATGCTTAGTTTTTACTAAAGCCTGATGTTCATGAATCTGCTATTTTGTTATGTTTGATGGTCGTATGGTACTAATGGTGATGTTTGATGGTATATCTTATTGTCTGAATTTGATGTTGGATGGTCTCAGCAACCACACGACTTGTACTCTCACCGCCCTTCGGTATATAAGGCAGGGCATGGGATCCTGTAGAAAGGGAAGGATCGATCAAACCCTAGAATAGCTTAACGCTCTCCTACACCTCTCTATTTCTCCATTGTAAGAACTCGAAGGAGCATTGTCAACATGAAGAACACCATTGCTAGATGCAGGGCTTAGACACCCGACGAACCAAGATAAACCCCCCTATGCTTTGGGTGCTTAAGCCACCAAAGGCATACACATCGTCGCACGTCGAACAACACGATTACTACCACAGAAATGAACCCACGACACCGCCTCTCAAGATCGTTTGCGGTAGTGCAACCTTACAATGCAACATTTTGAAATCACTTATGGAAGCTTATAAATGCATAAGTGTGGATGTAATTGAGTATATGCAAAGCATTTTTAAATAACTGTAGGAATACCAGTAACACACTAGGTCACCTCCCTCCGCACCCCACCTCGTTGATGTTTTACACGGTGTTCATACAAACCCTAATAATTACTGTATTCATATGTACCCCCTCTGTCCTATAATATAGTGCATTCTAGGAATTTTAAGACAAATTAAGAGAGAACATAAAAGACACATATACCCTCATTTTATTTCCTAATCAGGCGCTATATATCATCAACGTGATTAATGGTGACTGATTGATAAATAGAAAGTATTTAATGCAAAACTGGGGTTTGTCCTCCTGAATGCATTATATTTGAGGATAAATTGTAAATGCTAGAATACACTATATTACAGGACGGAGGAAGTAAACTAACATTGTATAATCATACAGAATGCAGAAGCGGCAGTTATGATGACAACTTTACTAATACATACATTAGAAATAGATATGAAAGTTTATGCATGTCAAAGCTTTTAATAAGGGGTGGTGCATTTGTCCGGTGACAACATATACATATAGAGTATGTAGACTCAGCTAATGCATGTCACAAGCTAACTGGAGTGGACTACTAATGTTTTCATTAATAAACTCGTACACGACAAATTGTATTAGTTGCATTACATCACATGTATAGATTGTAACGTTTGGTGCAAATTTGCAAAAGCATCCCATGAATCTTTATAACACGACGCCACGACGGTATGTACTAATAATATGCCCAGAGGACTTCTGCACGCACTGCCTTCCACTTCCATACCAGCAGCAGGGCTCTTATGTTGGCGTAGTAGTTGTTGCAGACTTGCAGTAATAAGCATGCATGCCTTTTTATTTTATTTGATTTTTTCTTACTACAGGCTACAACAACGACAAAGTACAACGGTCTGCGAGCACTATATATATGCAAAAGAGAGTGGCCATAGCTAGCGACTGGGGATCTGCTCTGTGGCAGTAGAAAGTGACCTATCCTCAGCATCTTCAAATGGGAAAGAGAGCCCGCAATCATTGTGTGCCATACTTTTTATCTACCATGTTCGGTGTCTTCTGAGCAAGCTGAGCTCCGACGACGGCGCAGAAGAGAGGAGAGAGAGAGAGACGATACTGGCAAACGACTACTACAGTCTACAGTATACCCTTCATATGCTTTTCTAACGGCAGCTTTCCCATTCCACTATACGCCCTGCAAGTCTGCATATCAGCAGGAAAACAGCTAGCGTTCACAAAGAAAAAGAGGAACTTTGAGAAGAATTCGTATCTATGAAGCGTCGTTGTGTTCCCTGCTGTTCGAAGATAACATATATACGATGACCTAATGTGGATTAGTGGGGTTATGTTCCATCAGTCAAATAGTATTGCTGTGAGGTCAATGACAGTTATTTTTTGCATAGGTCAATGACAGATTGACGCATCATGGGAATGAGCGAGATACGCTTCCATGAACTGGCGAAGAAATTCAGAGGAATTATATGGAGGCTGAGGCCTTTTTTTAGATCCCAAATTGGGGATAACCAAATTACTGTTTGACACTGTAGCATTTTGTTTTTATTTGATAATAATTGTTCAAACATTGATTAATTAGACTCAAAATGTTCGTCTCGCAAAGTACAACAAAACTGTGCAATTAGTTTTTGATTTCATCTACATTTAGTACTTCATGTATGTGCCGGCATTTTAATGTGACAGTGAATCTTCTTTTTACATATTGCATTTTGGACCCAATTTTGAAGAACTAAACATGGCCTGACATGAAAAGCAGCAAGTCCCTACTCCCTAGGGCTAAAAACGAACACCGGCGCGGCGAGCTCTGTCTGCGCCCGCCGAGCCACTGCCAAATTAGCAGGACGTTGCTATGCTATTGTCCCAGCGCCCCCTTTGGCGCCTTTCATGCAGTTGTCAGGGGTACCGGTACGGCATGCCATACATGCAATTTTCAGAAGATTCACAGTCTCTGGTGAGCGAAAAGATACCCCCACACAGTGAAAGCAAAGGAAAGAGGAAAGTGGGAAGAGGGCAAAGATAGTACCACACTCGCCACTTCCAATAATAGAGGCATGCAATTCATAGAGCGGCGGCCGCAGTCCGCAGATCCCACCGCGGCTGCCCGCCCCCGGCTGGCCTTCTTCCTGCTGCCTGCCCTGCGCCCAGCCCCGGCCCCGGCCCCCTATCATTATCGGCATGGATGGAGAGGAGACATCAGAAGCAAACAGCACAGCACTTGCACTCCTAACTGCTACAGGGGACTAAACTGATTTTAAATTCAGCTGCCCCCTGCCTGCTGGTGCCGGCTCCTGTTCTTTGTTTATTTTGCTCGATCCCTTTTGCCGCCGCTTTCTTCTTCATTATACGTATCATTATTAGAGGCTGCAGTTGCATCGGCTGCTGCTTTGCCTGCTTGCTTTCTGGAATCAGGATCTAGGGGCGACAACCTTCAAATTGTGGCTAAAGGCAGGCCGGAATCTTCCTTAGAATAATGAGGTGAGAAGAGAAACATTAAAAGGTCCAAAGGGGGAAACCCATCGAGATCACACCGTCTCGTATATCTCACTGTCACCACATCTTGTCCATGCTGAGAGAATCATGGAATGGAAAAAAAATATTGAAATAAAACAGAAGTAGTAGTAGCAAAGCAACTAATGCAACAGTAACGGAAACGGCTGTCTAGTTCAAAGGGAACGACTTGATTAAACCTTAGTTATACAGGCATGATTGAATAGAGCAGCAGCTAATAATTAACAATGCGAAATTCCATCACCTAAATTAAACAAACTCCTACATGAAATGACATACAGCTGACCAACCAGATCAATAAAGAAGTAGCAGTGTGTGTGTTAAGCTCGCACACCGTACCTCAAAGTTAAGCACGCTCATCACTCTCTCATTGCTTCGCTTCCTTGCTCCTCCTCCCCTGGAGCCGCTGATGGGCCGCCGCCGGCGCGAGGAACCCCATGAACCCGCCGGCGCCGGCGCCAACCAGATGGCTGAAGCCGACCTGCCCAGCAATCGTCGATGGCGCCTGGTGGATCGCGGCGAGAGGGTCTAGCCAAGCGCGGGCAGACGGCCAGCCGCCACTGGACTGAAGGGGTTCCCCTTGGGAGAAGAGCTGGACCTGGTGGTCTAGCCCTTGATGCCGTGGGGGCACGCCGAACATGTAGCTGTCCCCATTGCCGGCGGCGCCGCGGCCGTCTCCCGCGTTGCTGTTCTCCGAAGCAGCATGCCACGACGGCATTCTCTGGCCGTGCTCCGGCCATCCTTGGACGCCTGCACCAGAGATCATACCGTGGTGGTTCGGGGACACATGGCTGAACATCTGCTGCTGCTGTTGCTGGTGGTTATTAGTAGACTGGAGAGTGAGGCAAAGCTCCTGCGGCTGGTGGTGGCTGCTGGTCGTGCCGGACAGGAGGTCCGGCGGGGAGCCCCTGTAGTCGTCCTGGGTGGGGGTGGTGCTGGCTGTCGACGACGAGGGGAACAAAGACTTGACGTTGCCGGAGCCGGAGACGCCGCCATCGGCGCCGACAGAATGTGGCATGAACAAGCCGGCCACGCCACCGATGGCGCCACCGGGGTTGCCGAACCCGTAGGACGACGTCGAGGTGACCTGCTCGGACGGCTCAGTGGCATCTGCTGCCTCCGTGGCAGGCTGCTTCCCGTCTGCCCGGTCGGCCGGAAGCTCGTCGATGGCGGCCTTGGCGTTACGGATGAGCCAGTCGACGGCCTTGCTGGGGCGGTCGTAGCCTAGGCGGTCCTGCACATCGTAGAACCGGATGGCCGTGTGCGCGGCGAGGCGGACACGGCGGTCGCGCAGCCCGCGCGCGGTGCACACCTTGCTGTGGCGGTCCTTGCGGCCGGCGGCGGACCGCACGATGCGGCCGCCCCCGAATGCGGTCGCCAGGGCGTCCACGGGAGTCGACTCGCCGCTGCTGACGCCATCGCCGCCGGCGCTGGCTCCTGCAGCTGCAGCCCTCGACTGCTGCTGCTGCCTCCGGTGGTGGTGCTGGAGGTAGCTGAATCCTTGCTGATGGTAGATCTGGAGCTGCTCCTGCGCCTTCGCTCTCTCCTTCTCCTGGAGCAGGTAGTGCAGGGTGCTGGTGGCGGCGGTAGGGTTGCTCCAAGGGTCCAAGCCCTTGGACAACTGGTTCTTGTCCTCCTCCAGCTTGAGCAAACTCACTTGTCCTCTCCTCCCTACAGCCGGAAAGAATGAAGAAAGAACAAGCTACTATACTAGATAGGAATCAAAAGAGAAAAACTAAACTAATTAGTCACCTAATTAAAGAGCTAGACCGAACTGTTTCAGGCAGCTGCATGCGATTCCCCCGCGCCAAAGCTCACTCGGCTGGCCATGTCGAGGAAAAAGATTTAATGGCCATATGCTGGGCGCAAGGAAGTTGGGAACCAACCCCACACCGTCCACAACAAGCACAACGACTCCGGCCGTCCGCAGGAGCAGGAGGCAGGCAGATAGAACCACACCACACCAAGCTGCTTAATACTGCGCGCTGGTGGCCTGGGTGCATGCAGCCGGCCGGCCTCTCTTTTGTGAAAGTGACAAGCAAAAGAGGGCGGCAGTGCAGATCTTATCTCGGCAATCTCTCTGTGTGCAGCTAGCTAGGCTAACACTGGCCGTGGCCGGGGGGGGGGGGGGGGGGGGGGTGAGGAGGGAGGAAAAGAAGATCTCGGCTCGGAGCAACAAAAGAAAAAAAAAGATTAGGACCTCTCTACCAAAAGGTGAGATAATTATTATTCTACTAGTACTCCTTCGTTCGATCTTAGAGGGTGTTTTGTTTAAGGAGTTAAAGTTTAACAAACACTGTAACACTTTCGTCTTATTTGACAAAAAGTTTCTAATCTTAGACTAATTAGGCCTAATAGATTCATCTCGTAAATTACTCCTAATCTGTACCGACATGCATGTAATTAGTCTACATTTAGTATTCCATGCATTTGAGTGAACATTGATGTGATGGGAGTTAAACTTTAACAAAACGTAACCAAACAGGGCCTTACCTACACCTTGACAAGGACATGAGCTACTGCTCCTAGTACCATATATATTGCCAAGATCAGCATGTCTCTTCTTCTCCAATTTTCTGATAGATACTAATCCCTTCTTTTAGTTTTATTTTTGTGTGGGTGAAGTGTAGAGAGGGAGAGGCGGCTGGCCGGCTAGCCTGGTATAGATAGATTGATAGGATGATGCAGGGTCGCAGGGAGAGGGGGCGAGCGAAGGGTGGCGCGGACAGGCAGGCAGGCAGGCTCAGATACAGGAGGAATCAGGTGATGAGATCACGTCTCTCGCTCTCTGCCTCAGCCTTGTTTATATGACTAGTTTTTTGAATTTTTGCTACTGTAGCATTCTAGTTTGTTTGTATTGGGTAATTAGTGTTCAATCATTGACTAATTAGGCTCAAAAAATTCGTCTCGCAAATTACAGATAAACTGTGTAATTAGTTATTTTTTTTACCTACATTTAGTGTTTCATACATGCGTCTAAAGATTCGATGTGACGGAGAGAGGGAAAATTTTTTAACTTTAGCCTTGATCTAAATAAGACCTGATTACTAGGAGAAGCCACAATAAATTCTTCCCCTCGCTCTTCCTGCACAAGACTGTGCTGCTCCAACTGGACAGCCCCACAACAGTCTGCAGCCACGATACGCCAGCTGATCGTGATTTGTGCTGCGTGTCCAGTACGTGCTATATTCTCTTGTGCATACATTACGTTCTAGTTGTAAAGTTGTGCACAGGCTCATGTGATGGAGAATTCGATCTATTACCACCATCAGTCAATTATCATAATATGTATCCAGATGTTGACGTGAAAGGACTAGATTGTTTCCTTTTAAAACCATTGCACACATATAGGTTTTATTTTTCGGTTTCTTGTTTAACCTTGCCAACTGTATGTCTATGACCCCTCACTTCACATTGAAAAGGTTAAACGAGAAATGTATCTACATATGCTGTACACATCCTCGTATGTGGAGTCTGTAACTTTAACTGCGACTGCCATGAGTGGAGCTTCTTGGTACGATGTATATATGGTCATGTCATGCGTGTCTGCCCCCACATTATTCCTGACAAATTGTTTGAGAAAACGTATATATTTTTTCTACTATTTACTGTGATAAAATAGAAAACTTCCTTGCTTCCCACTAGCTACTTAGCTTGCTTTGTATAATACTCGGTTTAATAGCTAGATTCAAATTATAAAATGTTTTACCTTTTCTAGATACATTGTTTTTACTATGTACCTAGACATAGTGTATATCTAAGTGCATATCAAATGTTAGGAATCTAGAAAAGCCAAACGTCTTATATTTGGAATAGAGGGAGTATCATATAGTAGTAATAAGTACATCACAAATTATAAGCTTACATTATCACGAAACAGATTACTATCTTATTTTCTAGCTAGGATACACGCATAGTCATTACCAGTTGCCCTGAGTCCTGACTCTTGTAAGAAGCGTAGTTACTATTTTCAAGTAAATATAAACAATATAATCACACTTTGCGCTACTATACATTAATTTGATTGTAAGGTGGGGAAAGTATAATACTCCCTTTTTTTAGATAAAGAAGTATAATACTCCCTAGCTGAAGTTGAAAGGCTTTATTTTCTACTGACCTGATGACTGCATACGTTGAGTCAATGAAATTGTGCATGGTTTACCAAACACTTGATTAAATATTTAAGTCATATTTAGGCTCAATGGTCAAAACTGCACCAAAAGACTATGGAATT
Source organism: Saccharum officinarum (assembly GCA_020631735.1). Lineage (NCBI taxonomy): Eukaryota > Viridiplantae > Streptophyta > Magnoliopsida > Poales > Poaceae > Saccharum > Saccharum officinarum. The sequence goes on along the minus strand of JAIWYO010008681.1, from coordinate 13,230 downwards.
TGCTATGCATGGCACTCCGAAATGATCATGGATTAGTAGATCATGATGCTTTTTGATCACTTTTTTATTGTTGTGTTAGAAGATTATGGAAACAATCTAATTCAAGCAGAAGACAACAATGTAAATGGAATTGATGAAATGACTTCCATATTTTGGGATATCATGGCATCATAATGGCAAATGAGGTATGAGAGGAATGAATATGGTTTGGTTTCATATAGATGGCTTGCTTTGCATGAACAAGAAGGGATTAATTGTAGATTGGCTTTGATCAAGTATTGAAGAATGAGTAAAAAATGCATAAGTGAGGAAATGGCTAGCAAGGTACAAATAACAAAGGAGACAATGTGTAATGGATATGAGATGGTCTCTATATTAGTTTGCTTTTATAGATAAAGATTTGGAAATCACTATGCATTGATTTGATCAAGTTGGAAGTATGAAGATAGATATTGAAGTGTGTCTGGAGTGTCAAGCCAAAGTGAAGAGGATATAAGAAATCATGAAATGGCTTGACCATTATTGATGTTGATCAAGATATATGATCAAAAGAAGATGGGCTAAGTCAAGTATAAGATGGTGACATTATTTGAATATGGTTGGATATGGACAATATTGCTATTGAACTTCAAATGAAAGCTTAATGTTGGTTCAAGATATAATGCGACTTGTGGATGATTTGAGAGGGTGAAGATAGCAACGAAAAGGTTTGGAAGGACCAAACAAAGGTGAAGGGCAAGTGAGGGCTTTGGGTATGCTGATGTTTTCATTAGGCTACGCCCGCGTGACCACCCCGCCTCCACACTGGCGGGCACCTCCACGGCCGCACGGGGGGTCGCATGCGTGTCGTGGCGATGACGTCGTGCGGCCTCCACCTAGGACTACTCGTCAGGGAGCCATATGGCCGCATGCTGGGGTCCGCTGTCAGGGAGGGGGCTCCGCCTGGGCCTGCGCATCAAGGGGCTAGGTGCTGGGGGAACCGCATGTAGGAGGCCAAACGATGGGGGTTGCGCGCTAGGCATCGCCACAGAGAGGGCCTCCTCCTGTGCGCGGGAGGGAAGAATGCTAGGACCACTCATTGGGGCGGGGCACCGAGGCCATGCGCTGGCCACCGGGGGGCCTCCAGGCACCGGTGGAAACCATGGGGAGGGATAGAGAGGGAGAGAGAAGTATTTCGATGGGAGAGGAGAGAGAGAGGGGGGATGGAGACACGGGGATGATAGAGAGGATGGAGATGTGGGCTAAGGATTTGCGTGCTCTGCGGCCGCGGTTCGCTAGGACTCGGTGCATGGCTTCCATTTATCATCGATTTGAAGAAAACACACACCGTGGAGAGAGACAAACACAGAGGTTGCCACAGAGGTTGCTTCGGGCGGCCTTTTAACATCGGGTCAGCCATTCCTCTCAACCGGCTATAAAACTTATTTTTATCGCCGGTTCTTATCTCGGAAGGGCAACGAAAAATATCCTCGTTTTCCCCGCCAGTTTAGGATAAGAATCAATTTTACTCTGAACTGGCGGTGATATATTTCACCAATCGTTTTAACAGAACTGGTGGTGAAAATCCCGTTGGTAAAAACTATTTCTATATAGTAATGTGTACACTATTTGCACGGATGAGCTGTACAAAAATATCCTATTAATTTGGGATCGGTATGTTATATAAAAGATTGGGATCAATACGTTTATATGGCTAGCCACCGTACAAAGGCAACAATCAAATCAAAAAGATAATAATCATGCAAGAAATGCAAGATATATAGGAGCTTTGTTGGAAGCATGTTTTTTGTCGTATCTGTGGATCCGATTCATTAGGTGCTGTAAGGCCAGTCTCAATAGGGTTTCATCAGAGTTTCATGGACATTAATTATGCTGATGTGGCACCATATTAATGAAGAGAGAGCAGAGAGAGTTTCATAGGAGCAGAGAGAGTTTCATAAGGATAAAACTCTTCTGCACTGTTTCTAAAGTCTGAATATGTTGGAAACAGTAACATGAAATCCACACTGAGACTGGCCTAACTGCGTGCGTGCTCCAGTAACCAGTACTGCAAGTGTGGGGGATTTATTGTCGTGCATATATGCTCCGGGATCCTAAATGATAAGTACTCCTACACGTGAATAACTATTTAATGTGAGAACGAGTATTTAATTGTTCCTCATTTTATTTATTTGTGTCGGAGTTATTACTAGTTCTATGCCGGACTGACATTAACTCAGCTAGGAGTTCACCCTCATTCACAATTCCACTTATAATATATAGGCAACTTATCACGTGGAAACCATATTCTTCGTGAAAACTCATGTAAACTATGGTAAAAAAAGTCGTCTAAATTCACAAAAAAAAATTACATATGTAGATGATATGATGATACACAACCTTGTAAAATATCTTGTCCAAACTCGGCTTCATTTGTGAGATATAAAAATAACAAATTTCTAACAAATCGTTTGGACAACTTTCTGGCTTGAAATTTATTATTTTTATATCTCACAAACGAAGTCAAGTTTGGACAATATATTTTACAAGGTTGTGTATCATCATATCATCTACATATGTGATTTTTTTGGTGAATTTAGACGACTTTTTTACTGTGGTTTGCACAGGTTTTCACGAAGGGTGTGGTTTCCACCTGATACGTTGCCATATATATAAGGTCAGTCTCAATGGGGTTTTATCATAGTTTCATGAGCATTAATTATACTGATGTGGCACCATATTAATGAAGAGAGATGTGATAAGAGTTTCATGGGAGTAGAGAGAGTTTCATGGGGATGAAACTCTTCTGCACTGTTTCCAAAATCTGGATGTGTTGAAAACAGTGACATAAAATCCCACTGAGACAATTGAGAGTTTCACTACGTTGTTTCCAAGATTGCCATGTCATCTAAAATAAAATAAAAATAGAATGAAACACCCACTCTCAATGCAAAGTTTCGTAAACATTTAATTCTATAACTCATAGAGAGTTAGTAATCGTGCCAAGAGAGTTTCGTCCCATGAAACTCACTTCCTCTCTCTCTTTATTAAAGCATTGCTATGTCATCAAAAATGTATATGTGGCAGACTATTAAATGCAAATGGAATTCTAGTGAAACTCCCACTGAGAATGGCCTAAGTGTATAAACACACAACATGTATATGCATGCCCAGGGTTCAAAATTTCGGCGAAATTTCAGCCGAATTTCGTGAAATTCGGTAATTTCGGTGGTGGCCGAAAGAAAACTCCGAAATTTTGTAATACTCTAATACATGTGATGTATAATTCTAGACTTGTATTTTTCTATTGATTATATTGTATACTCTTCTATTCAATAGATGTGTAGTCATAAATCATACTAATATTTATTTAGATCTAAACTTTTTTAGAAATAGCATACTTCATGTCCTAATCTCTAAAAAAATTTCGGTAAAATTTCAGCCGAATTTCACGAAATTCGGTAATTTCGGTGGTGACCGAAATTTTTGCGATAACGAAATTAAAATCCTTGTGCATGCCATCCAGCATCACACAACAAAACAACTCGATCTCGAATCCATCGGATTAGTATTCTGCTATATATTAAGGGCTACAAAAAGAATGCTCACATCATAGATTCTGCTTTTCTAATACTCTCTTCCATCCTAAAATATGCAAAATATCATAAGAATTCTATGACATATTATATGGTAAAATAAATGACGCATGTAACCCTCTATAATTGCCATATTTAGATTTTGGTAATAGACTTTAATGGTAGATATGCATATAAATATTGGCTTTTTGGGGGGTTAATTGTTCACTATAATTTATGATAGATTTCAAATACTTTGTATATCATACTATATCTTAGGAGTATAACTAGATGCCCACATTTACACGTTCAAGAACGCTCACCTCTATAAATCTATGTGCATCCTACCTTTGCGCAAACGCCTAGTTATCACGCCTACGAAGTCACGACAAGGCAGACGGTCACATCGTGGATGAAACAAGTAGTTCGTTTAGAATGAATGAATTTTGCAAGATTCATGCAGAAATTTCATAAGAATCAGTTTAATTTTATAGGGAAATGCACAAACAAAAAAATTACTTGGTTCTTTTTCGCACTGTGAAAGAGGTAACAGATGTTTTTTTATATAAAAAAAGAGGATACAGCCACCCTTCCCACTAACCATGTACAGTAATTGCTTGATTCTTTTTCGCATAGAATTGTCTTGTTCCAATTTCAATTGGACGAGCGCGTTCGCTTCACTAGACGACGTGATCTGTCCATTTTACCACCTTTCACCAACAGTAACTGAAGCGGTGAAGCCTATCCGGCTGTCTCATCTCTCTGAAGATCCCTACCCGCCATTAACTACAGCTAGCAAGCAGACTACGCCCGGTAGCTGCAACCAAGCTGCGAGCTAGCTGCAACCAAGCAACCAAGCCTTAGATGCACATGAAAAGTTAGAATTTTTTCACTCTCTCCATCACATTAATCTTTGGATCCATGCATGAAGTAGTAAATGTAGGTAAAAATAATAACTAATTATACAGTTTAGTTGAAAATCACGAGATAAATCTTTTGAGCCTAGTTGATCCACGATTGGACAATATTTGTCAAATAAGACGAAAGTTGTACTATTTATCGGTTTGAAATTTTTTTAGCATGTAAACGAGGCCTAGATCCATCGGCTCCTGCGGCTGCCTGAGTGCACTCAATGCATGCATGCATATACGCGCGCGAGATCAGACAATTGGTTTTATTGGGCCGTCCTGTCGTGCTGGGTCGCCTCGTCTCGTCGTCGTCGTCGCCCCCGGCGCCTGCTGGCTCTGGCTCCCCCTCGCTCCGCTTCAGTCTGGACGTCGTCTGGTTTGCGGCGGCGCCATTGCTAAGGCCCCGGTTTGGAGGTTAAAGTTTAACAAATACTGTAGTCTTATTTGACAAAAAGTTTTTAATCTTGGACTAATTAGGTTTAATAGATTCGTCTCGTAAATTACTCTTAATCTGTACCGACATGCATGCAATTAGTCTACATTTAGTACTCCATGTATTTGAGGGAACATTGATGTGATGAGAGTTAAATTTTAACTCCTCCAAACCAAACGGGCCTAAACTTGGTTAACCTCTCCTTGCCAGAAATAAATCGGTCCCAGAAAAGCCTATGTGTGCTTTCCTCGCTCTTTGACGCATGCATGAAACATTAAATGTAGATGAAAAAAAATAATTATATAGTTGGGTGAGAAATCGTGAGACAAAACTTTCGAACCTCATTAGTCCATGATTGGACACTAATTACTAAATACAAACGAAAGTGTTACGGTAAAAAAAAAAACCCAAAATTTGTCCGGAACTAAACGTGGCCTTAATTATCATGTCACAATCACTGAATCACCACCTTCCCGCCCGGGCGGCCAGGCCTGCCTGCTAGTAGAACCCTTTGCTGCCTTGCCGCCCGCTCCTAGTTGCACATCAATGCAGGTATAGAAGCCTCGGGTCCACTCCCAGTTCTCTTGTTTCCTGCGGCATGTCCGACAGCGATGACGATAGTACTGTACTGTGTGCATGTAGGAGATGCTAGGGTGCGTTCGGATGCTTCAATCGGTTCCTTTTCTCACGTAAATCCATAGAATCCTAGCCAAATGGCACTAACGTTAGTGTGATCGTTCGTAATTGCCGATATCGGTAAGTACGTACACTGCTTGATTATGGATTCTTCAATTATTATTTTGAAAAGATTGTTAATAAGCTAGCTGGCCGCATCAGAGGTAAGTACATATGTCCCCTATATATCCGGGACAAATAAGTGCACACCATCCTTACCAAACAAAATAAATACTCTGGAGGATATTAAAAAAAACAATGTGACTGAAATATCCGTGTGCCACGGCTAAAAAATTCTTTAATACTACACCAACCCCGGGTTAGTAACAAATGTTAGATATTGTTGTATAGATAGGTATTGTTGGTTATGCAATAACTAATCAAAATTGTTTATCTTAATTATATTTACCCTCTCTAACTTATTCATGATGTAACATAGACATTTCTTATCTTTGTCAATACAATTAATGGTTTATATATTGTTTCATCCCTATTTATGTTTTCTTTTGCATCATGCCCTCCACGTGTGATTGATATGTGTTTAGTTGAAATTATAGCTTAGCCATGTGTTTGGCATGAAAATTGATACAATCATCATTGTAACGCCCCTTCCAAAATCGGCTTATGGCCTCACTCACACGTGGAATGACCCAGGATAGGCATAACCACCAACATGGAATTGACATTTTGAGGTTTTGCAACGTAGGTATGATGCGATAATAGTCAAGAAAAGCCTATATTTATGTGTTATTTTGCTAAGAATTCTAATTCCAACTCAACTACACGTACGGAGGTGACGACTTCATCAATAATAGATCAATTGCAATCACAATGTACATACCCTGATTCAAATAAGGTTATAAACAATTGTGATGTTCCGTGTAATATAAGAGGGAGTTAATGAAAGAGCAAGTCATGGCTCTCCTTGCGCAAGGAATAGCGCGATGTATGCAAACATGACACCTAATCAAAGGCAGAAACAACGCAAGTGCTAGAGGTTGAATAATACATGCATGTGCATAAAAGAGGAAATGAAAGTGTCTGCAAAAGGATCCGAAGAGGCACAGAAGTACATTTGTATTTTTTGAGACACGTCAAATTTATACCCACCTCCGTTAATCAATTTGGCTGTCTCATGAAATCATTTTTGTGTGGTGAAGCAATGTCTAGTGCATGGGGCTTACACTACGTACAGCGCTGGAGCACTTGGTACTCAGACCTTGACCTGAGACATTTTCCCTACTCCTTATTAATGAGAAAACTTGTTGCTTTAACTACAAAACAAAAAAAAAATCCTACTTCGACGGCAAATGTTACGTGCAGTACGTGCTTAGCACTACGGAGAACAACTTTGATCATGCTGGAACTAATTGTCAAAGACTCTTGCAACCGTGCTAAGCCGATCGATCGAGATAAAGGCACACTTTGTCTGATGCGTCGCAAATAAAACGTCGTGTTCGCGGTTGTAGTCATGGCTGATAACGTGTTATTAAACATGTTGTCAGTGGCCAGGATCTTTTTCTCTTCGTCTCTCATGATTAGTACAGTAGATGAAAGTAGAACACGTAGACATAAGAGATAGGGAGACTATTCTTTATTTCTCTAAGCATTGATGATTACAACATAGAGCTCCTGCGTATATATAGTCATGCCAAGGCCTAAGAGTTTGGTAAGAGCCCACATATAAATGGACTAGGATTATGATTCCTCTTTCTCCTTTTTTTCTAGGAAAGAATTCGGATGTTTTACAACACTTCCCCTTGGGTGATTACCACGATATGCACATGCCTCATTAAAACTCCATCCAAAAATCCAGTGGGATAAAACAGTTCTTGGAGAAAAGAGTACATCGCATTCGTTAATTGCATTACATATGCTGTCTCATTAAAAACCTTGTGTGAGAAACCTTCAAGTAAAAACTCACATAGGAAAAAAGAGTACAATGTTTAACCTTCCTGGCCATGTATTCTTCAGGATATTCTATTCTTCATGAATAGATATTTATCTTCATTATCGATGCATGAACTTCAATGTTTTAGCAAATATGATCTACACGATCTTTGTAATTCTACTGGTTTTAATTACCTTCAAGGTAGATTTACTCAAATTGCTCCCCCTCATAAAGCCATCCTTTAAACTTCATTGTTCAATCCACACTTTTCATAAATGTGTGCTTAATAATGGTATGTAGTACCATAATACCAAAATATTGGCTTACCACTCTTCAATGAATTATAATATGAGTAAACAAGAGCAATATGCTTCATGCATAAATAACCATTTGTTAGTTGTGCAAAAATAAATAAAATTTATCCTTCAGGGTAATAAATCCTTTCAAAGGATTATGGGGATAAATAAGTTATGATTTGTTGACGGTAATTATCATCCATCATAAACCGTCAACTTAATTTGAATAAATGCATAAAAAGCATCACCAACATAAACTTAGGGGTTTAAACTGATAATTTTCATAAGTTTTGGTGAATCTGTGTTTTCAGTAGGGTTATTCCAGAAAACTGATAAGAGAGATTAAAACGTCAAACAAAATTGCGCTTATCCGCGACGGAAATTACTCTAGAAGGTTCCAGAGAACACCAGAGGGCGACCCACGCAAGAAGACCTGCAGAGGATGACAAGTGGGGCCGGCCGACCCCCACCTGTCAGCCTCCGTTTCGACGTCGGTTCCTCCACCGCCTCCTAGGATGCATTTACGCCGTTACTTTAAGTCGGTTTGATCCGAGGGCTCAGGATTGATGCTCCGGCCTATATAATTAGCGCCTGACCCCCCCTCCAGGGCATCTGCTATAAGTCAAGAGTAGATCAGAAATTAGGGTTTTCAGAGAGAAGAAAGTAGAGCTCCAATTCTTTAAGTTTCTAGTATAGGTTAACTAGCAAGGTTCAAGTAGAGTGTGGGCTATTGCTCAGGATTCCGGATCTGCCATCTGGAAACTGGTATAGCCATTGTATCTCTATATTTATGACTTTTTGCTACTTCAATATTATGTTGCTATTTATTATGTTCCTAGTTTGCTCTAGTTATATGCTTGATATAGTTATGATTGATGATGAATATATGCATATGTTTGCAAAGCGCTTAGCTTAGTTCTCGAGAGAGTTAGGTGGTCGACATTATGTAAGCATGGTGCTTAAATATTGTTTGCCTACAGATGCATTCTGCACTCTGGGTCATGTGGTAGATCGCGGTACTCCCCGTTTGTAGAGCACGTAGAACAATATTGCGATAGGAGACAAGCTCTGTTCTTGATCTTCCTTAGTAACGTTCCTTATGCATAGATCCAAAATTAGTTATACTATAGATGAGAGTGTATATACTTAGGTGTACAAAAGACTTAGTAAATATGGAATGACTTAGGAAGATTTTGCACTTAACGAATCTTCTGCTTAGCTATACTACATTTATGAGTCTCTATTTCTATCTCTGAAATACCATTATTACTTTGCATTTATCATCTATTTATCATTTGACTTACCCCTTCCATATAGCATGAGAGTGGTTTTATCATAAGTATACATATTTATCAATATCTTCATGCCAACACAACCCCATAGCTCCTCCCTATGGATAAAATATAAATAACGATACCTGACATACTCCCGGTGAAATGCTACAATGGTATATTATTTGTGCGCTTGTGGATACTTTACTTTTATATTATCTCTAAGTTTACAAGTGTCATTAATAATTACCAGCAATGCATTTTTGGCATCATGCTAGGGATGACAACTTAGTTAAGAGTGATGCTAAGAAATGCCAACAAATATTTCTGGCACCACTGCCGGAGAAGGGCATATGGTTAAGATAATTGACAAACAAATACTTATTGATAAAATCATAACCTTTGTTTTAGCAGGCTTACCCTTATTTGTCTTTGTTCATATCTTATACAGGGTATTACAGGGTTGGTTGTGATCCAACAAATTTCATCAATTAGAATCAACCAAATTAAGAGGAAGCTCAACACCAGTTCCTGAAGCTATGACTGACAAAATTCTACGTGAGTTCTCTGCTCTGAGCATTGAGAACATTCGCACTAGACCAACAACCTTGAGTTCGAGCTCAAGCCAAGCCACATCAACATGGTGCAAAGTATCCCATTCAGTGGAAAGGCACATGAAGATGCTAGTGCTTATCTGCAGAATTTTCTAGAGATAAGTAGCACAGTTGTAATAAAGGACGTTGAAAGCTCTATGTTTGGTGTTGGTAATTAGTGACAATGCCTAAGTACTAATCCTATGCCTAAGTTGTATGTAGCATATGAGGATTAGTACATTCCAAGGTTGGTGGCAAGATGGACATGGTGATCATGATGGCCACACTTGGATTTGGACGCAACCCTACGTGATCAAGGCAAAGATATATGCTTAAGGGTTGTGTTTTAGTAACCAAGACACCTAGTGGGTGTGGTTACATTATAGGATAGATAGTCATAAGATAAAGAGGGGAATGACGCGGCTATTGGACTCCTAAGTGCCTCTAGATGTGCATTTCATAATCATATGCATTTGGATAGAACTAATAACGCCTCAAAAAATGATTGTGAAAATGCTAAATACACTCGCACATGACGTGATCACTTGGTGGTGTTAGCACTTTTGCGATGGTGTTGGAGTTTGAGCGGTAGAGAGGGTTTGGGTCCCTCTCTCCCTCCCGCTGAGCTTGCGAGGCGGGATTCAGGCGTTTTCGAGGAGTTGAAATGACTATTTTTCACTACACCGGAAGTCAGAAAAGAAACAGAGGCGAACGGAGGTCACAGAGGTGACCGGATGCTGGACCGGACGCGGTCTCTGTTTGACCGGACGCGTTCGGTCAGTGTTCAGCATCTGCGCGTGTTTCAGTTTTTTGATCGGACGCGGTGGCGCGTCCGGTCACAGTCGATCGGACGCGTCCGGTCGATCTGGGAGCTTACTGGACTTCAATCGGATGCTGGCTATGTAGCGTCCGGTCAGTTCTGCAGCGCGTCCGGTCGCTGTCTCAGTGGAGCGCGGCTCAGGCTTGACCAGCGCGTCCGGTCCGTTACGGGACCAGCGCGTCCGGTCATACTTCGCGCGTCCGGTCCGCGCGACGAGCGTGTCCGGTCAGTGCTTCGCGGCGTAGGCGCTGTGCGATCGGCGCGTCCGGTCAGTTTGACCAGCGCGTCCGGTCAACGCGACTTCGGCTGTTTGAGGTGCCTAACGACTATATTCGAAGGGGTACGTCTATAAATACTCGTTGGCTGGTTCAAGGCTCATCTCTCTTGGACATTTGACATACTTGTGAGCACTTTGAGCTAAGCAACTCCCCTCCTACTCATCTCTCTTGCTTCTTTGCATATTCAAAGTGAGATTGAGTGATCCAAGTGCATTTGCATTGTGAGATTGCATCTAGTTGGCACTTGGTGGTTGATTTGCTGTGGGATTCTTGTTTCTCTTGGTGGTTGCCGCCACCTAGACAGCTTGGAGCAGCTTGGAGGCGTTGGCAAGAGTTGATGATTATTCTTGGCCACCTCCGGTGATTGTGAGGGGTTTGTGCCTACCTCGGTGAAGCGCCAAAGGCAACATTAGTGAATTGCTCATGTCATTTGCAACCTTTTGATATTTGGTAGGTTCTTGTGGCGCCTTTTGAGAGGCTCGGTGTGAGACCGATTAGCCACCGAACCACGTGGTGAAGAGGGACACAACGGGGACTAGCGTGCTGGCAAGCACGTGAACCTTGGGATAAATCTTCGTGTCACCGCTTTCATATTGTGATTGATTGGTCCCGGTGTTCGGTTATCTTGGTATTCATAGTTGATCATATTGGTTGGCTCAATACTTCGCCCCTCGGTGAAATTCTCCTAACTCAACTCCGCATTACCTTCTTAGTTATCTTTGCTAGCTAGTTAGCTTTGCTAGAGTAGCTCCTTTGTGTAGCTTGCTAGTTGTAGTTATAGTTACCTTCTTGGTTTGACTTGTGTGGTTGAGTGCAAATATACTAGAATTATGAATTGGTTAGGTGGCTTGCAAACACCCCGTAGGCTAAGCAAAACTCGCATCTCGCTACTTGTTATATTGATAAACTTGTTTAGCTTGTCTTTGTAGAAAATTTTAAAAGGCTATTCACCCCCCCTCTAGCCATCAAGACCTTTCAGACGTTGCTCAAGACATCATACTACTTCGTTTGTTTTCATTCTCACTTGTGGAAAGAGCAAAGCAGCGATTCTATACCAACAAAGATCACATCAATACCTGGGCAAAGTGTTCAAAGGCCTTCCTAGAAAAGTCTTTCCCTATAAGCAAGACCAATGCCTTAAGAGGAAAGATTTTTAATTTCCAACAGTAGAAAGAAGAGACCATTTCAGAGGCATGGGAACGTTTCTAAGAATATATTTTAGATTATCCCCACCATAGAATAGAAGAATGGTTGCTCATGCAAAGTTTTTACCATGGATTAACTCATACAGCTCATGAACAACTCGATGCCACTGGTGGAGGATCATTTATGTCACTCACCCTTGAAAAATATAAAACTCTTATGGAGAAGATAGCCTCTAATCAAGGATGGCCATCATGTAACATCCAAATATGCAATAAGGTGAAGAAGTACCAGAAAAGTGTGTGCGCTGTCAACCAAGATGGACATGTTGTTGAATTGGCTCGAACAACGAGACAATTACAAGAAAGATCATCAGGTCATTCAAGATGCATTCAATGCTCAAAACATATGTGGAGAATATTTAGAGGTTGAATTCCCTGAATCTCAAGAAGACATAAACATCATTATCAATAATTCTGCTCCACAATAATAGAAGCAAGGACGGAAACAACGATCAACTTACCAAGGTAAGTACCCAAATAATTATTATAATTCTTCTAATCCCAAGCAACCATCCTTGAGGGATTTAATCTTAGAACAAGCTAGAGTTAATGAGAATATTTCTAAAAACTTGCTTTTAATGATAAGGTCCTAGAAAACATAAATACTAAATGTAACACCCTAAGTGTTAAGCTTGCATTTAGCACCTGCATTTGCATGAGCATGAGCATCATCCAATCATTTCATGAGTATAAGCATACAAAAATGCAATTACTTGTACATGTTTTTCATCATGTGATGCTCTACATTTTTATGCAATGCCTTGTGTGTTCATGTTGGTAATTTAAGTGGTTAATGTTTAATCACCTAAACAACACATAACTACTTGGGATCCAAAAATAAACTAGGATTTATGTTTGTCATTTAGTCAATAATTGATTAAGCATTGAAACCCAAGTTTGAATTTATTTTTGGGGAAATTTAATAAACCAATTTCCATAAATAAAATTTGTGCAACTTTTGTTTCATGATTTGGTACAAAGTTCGTATTAGGAAATGGTACTATAGTTTATAAATACAAAGTTCGTATTAGTGCAACTTTTCTTACCAAAGTTCGTATTAGGAAAATGGTATTAAAATGACTATGGTCCTGTGCTCCTAAATCCCGGTGGCCGCACGTCGGCTGTCACGCTGTGACGTGGTGCGCAACCTGCAGTGGGTGCCTGCGTTTGGCTGTTGGCCTGCGTTCGCTGGTTGGCTGTTGGCCCACGTCCGCCGGTGCGCTATGCACGGCTGCTCAGTCCCCTGCTGCCTGCGGTCAGCTGGCCACAGACCCGTCCTTGCTATGGAATTCTCTTTTTTTTCATG